>CAJVQA010007836.1:0-13464 GCA_910591915.1 Cetraspora pellucida | reverse complement strand
TTAATAGTGATTTTATCACAAGTCAGTACATTTTTGCGAGTCACTGGACTTTTCATGTGGCAGTAATTAATCAGGTTTATATGAAATTAACTAAAGTTTTATAGATCTACCCGTGATTTCTCGTGATAATTAACCATTCAGATTATACAATTTAATCGAACGAATTCACAATACAGTCAAAACTTTATACTACATATAGTGATGTGAGTTGATAACTACTGGTAACTATTTACCACTGGTAACTATTTACCACTGGTAACTATTTACCACTGGTAACTATTTACCACTGGTAACTATTTACCACTGGTAACTATTTACCACTAGTAGCTACCGGTAGTTACCATGAAGTTAATGATATAAAGTGGTAGATGGATATCAGTTCATTAAATTTGACTGGTTGATACGGCTTGCACAGTATATATCATATTACTTTAAAAAAAATAGGCATAAAAATTAGCCAATTAAGAATAAAATCCATTATACTACTGGCAGTGATAGCTACTGTTAGCTATTAGTAACTTCCAGTAGAATAATGGTTGTTTGAGAGAATCTTCATCACCAACTACATACTAGCAAACTTAAATACTATTCTTATTAATTATCCTTTTTAATTGCATAAGTGAGTAGAAATCATATTTTGATTATTACTACCTTTGTTAAAGATGCTACTACTTTTAAAATATATTATCAATTAGGCAATATCCTACTGTCAACCTTATACTTTAATATCATGTCATAGATAGTCATAATGTAACACTAACGTTTCGAATGTTAGTAGCACTATGTAATGCTACAAACACTATATAGTGCTATATAGCTCTAGAAGTTTTGATTAGCATTTGCAGAATTATTAGCTTTAAATAGCACAGGAAATGTTTGATAAATGTTAGATCATGCAAAAATGCACAAATAGAAAAATAACAGAAAGATTATAATGATTCAAATTGTATAAATAAGCTCAAATATCACTCTTGTAAAAAGTCAGTTAACAACTCGATAACTTAATAATAAAGAAGAGTTATGTTTTCATATACAAACAACTTGAGTACTTTATTAAATAAATAATAGATTAACAATTCTCTAATGAGTAATCATGTTTTTATTTATAGATCACTTGAATAACTCATAAATTAGTTATAGTGTCGCTATACATAAATAATTTGAAGTATAGAATAAACTTGTTATATGATTACTTGTATCTTCATATACATTTAGCTATTGCCTTTTTTGTAATTGCAAATCATTCCAATATTAAAAGCATAATTGTCTTAAGCATAAATTAGCATTGTTATTTAATTACTTAACCAACCTGTTGTTAAAGTAAAACAGGTATAAGAGGAAGTTTTGGGTGTAACATTATTTAATAAATTTTTCTAACTGTTATATATTTTTTTTTAAATATTAAGGTAAATACTTGTGACCTAGGATTTTATTGATAGTATATTTGGCTAATGGTTGCATTACAACCACAGAGGGCAATCATAAAAAAAGTGTACAAATAGTCACTTATATCAATTATTATACCTAACACCTTGGCTTGGGTGTTCTACTTTAAACTTTCTGAACCTGTAATCTACATTAATTTATTGGGTCATATTTAGATGCCCAAATCATCATTTCAACTTTAGAACTATTTTATTCTTGAGGTGAACTCCTCAAAGCTTTCTGTATCTATTTATACAACTGATCTAGATATCACTATAGCAGAACCAACACTTGCAGTCAGGGCCTGACCATTAAACTACTATAATCTTGTAGAGTTTACTTAGACTCTAGTATCTATTTACAGCATAATCTCAGTACTTTAGTATATTCTTAAATTTTATCAGACTTTCAATTCAGATAGCTCATATAGGACTATGACCAGTTCATTATTATACTAAGTTAGTCCAATATTCTTTTTCTCCAGTTCATTCTAATGGCCTAGTTGGTGGTACCTCTAAGACTTTCAACCCAAAGGTTCTTGTCTGTCTGATTACTAAGACCTTGGTATCTGTTTCTTCAAACTAGTCTTTACAGTAGTATTATCAAAGATCTGGTTACCTCTTTACTTGGATCTTTCCAAATAAACTTTTTGTTATCTAATTTTAATAGATTTATATAGTCACAAGGACTTATCTAGTGTTTACACTGCCTAGTTGTCAGCTTGTATTTTTCTATATAACTTTAATGTTGCACAAATGTCTCATGAACTGTCAGTCATACTGGTATGACTGCTATTACAGATATTCTAATCTAATCATTAATAACAGTTGCTATAATATAAATATTACATAGGTAATTATTCAAATTTTTACTATCTATAGAATTTAAACACCCAACCTACCATTTGAGAGATTGACAACCTGACCACTTCACTAGGTTGCCACATCTCTAACTATTTTTTATGCTTTGTTATTTTGATATATATTAGTAGAGAAAAGATAAATTGCTAAAATACAGAGTTTAATTTCACTTTTAAAAAAGAAATCTAAAGCTACTGCTTCTCTAAGATGTGTTTAGCAATTATGTATATATGGTTAAAGATAGTTGTAAATTATATTGATAATACTTTTTGCAGAATTTTTAGAATTTGTCTGAAAATAAATAAACAAGTTATTGTTATAAAAGTAAAGATTACTAATATTGGTAATTTTTGTTTTAGTAATATAGACAATATTAATATTGTTATAAAGATAATAGTTTTGCCAAGCTCTTTTTTGGTTATTATGTTAAATCCTTGAATATTATATATAGTAATATTTAAATAATGATTATACAAGTTTTGTATAAATATAAAGGTTTGTGATAAAAATAATGATAATGTTAAGAGTAACAATATAGAAATAAAAAGAAACAAAAATTATTGTAGTAGTATTAAAAGTATAAAAAATAAAAAGTTTAGTTTTAATATGCAGTATATTGATTTGTTAAATTAAAAGAATCATATTTTGTTATATTTGATTTTAGTAAAATATTAAATAACTTAAAGTAATAAAATAAAATGATTGAATAGAGGTTTGGTTAAGACGAAAAGTAAACATGGACTTTACTATAATTATTTTTAATAAAAATAATTAGAATATAATTATAATAAATGATCAAAACTATTGATATATCATAAAAAAGAAATAAAAATATTAAAGTAGTCATAAGCTAAGAATTTATTATAGTATATATAAAATTATATAGAACTAAAGTATTTATTAGTAATAGATTATTATTATAATTAGATAAGACAGTTTCTATTAGTTATATATAGATGTAGTTTAAAATATTATTTTAAAGAACAGGTTTAATATATTGTGTATTATTAAATATTAAAGAATATTTTAAAGAAATAGAAATTAATGAATACTATTTATAGCCAGATTATTGTAAAGTAAAGTTGTTAGATAAGGATTCTGGTTTATCTAATAAATATATATAATACTCACTATAGTCTAGTTTAATTAATACTACTAGTATGAAGTTATAAAAATTAAAAAGTTTGTAAATATAAAAGTAAAGGCTTTACAAATTTAGTATATCTTTAATATATAGTATATTAATATGTACAACTAAAGTACTAATAAAGATATTAGCAAGGCCTCATCTTAATACTAAAAAAAAATAAAAATAAAGATAGACCTTGGTGTGTTAATTATTTATATAACATGAATCCAAGTCTTGTAATATATTATAGATTAGATTTTATAATGTTTCTTTGAAATGAAATAATAGAATAGAATTTAAGAAAATAAAAAGTTCTATGCAGATTTACTTACTATATGCTCAAATTTTATAGCTGCAAAGAGTGTTATAAGTGCCATAGCCTGCTCTGTGTATTGAGTCTGGTTGTTATAAACTTGATTCTCTAGATATATTTTTAACAATAATAATTTATAGTATTATAGAATGAATTATTATTATTTTATTATTATTAGTTATTATTATTATTATTATTTTATTATTATTATTATTTAATATTAGTTATTTTATTATTATATTATTATTATTATTACTAGTAGTTGCTAGAACTTTCCAATTGATTAGTAATTGCTTAATTGCTTAGTTACTTAGTCGCTTAGTTGCTTAGTTACCTAGTTACTTAGTTGCTTAGTAATTAGTTACTTAGTAATTATTAGTTATTAGTTGCTAGAACCTTCTGATTGCTTAGTAATTACTTAGTTGCTTAGTCACTTAGTTACTTAGTCACTTAATACTTAGTTACTTAGTCACTTAATTGCTTAGTTACTTGGCTGCTTAGCCACTTAGCTTACAGATATATAAACCCTGCTAAATTTTTCAAGTGCAATTAAGCAACAGACATACCTCTTCTCTTTAATATTGTAAATACATCTTGAGATTTTTTAAAAACAAAAACCTAAGAATAGCCTTTCTTGTTATTACTTTAATAAACATTTTTTGACTATAAACTGTATTGATACTCTCTCTCTAGAGTAATTCCTACAAGCAAGATTTATCTCCACTTAGTAAAATAAAGTAAAGTTATAATATTGCATTACTTTTTCTGAACTGCCTTAGAGAAGAGTATAGTTTTTTGACAATGTCTAACAGAAGCTATACTTCTCTCTTGAACATCACATATACTTGTAAAGGATTCTCTGTACTGTATTATCAGTATAGTATAAAATTAAGAAAGCTTACACCTATAATATTTGATGCCTTCTGGCAGAAAGGTTAAAATTTTAGAGAAAACAAGTCATTCTGAATGAAACATTCCTGGACATATTAGAAAAGTTATATTAGCAAGTGACCCAGACAAGTATTAGTTATTCTAGCAAGAGACCCAGATGAGTATTAGTTATTCTGGCAAAAGATCTAGACAAGTATTAGTTATCCTGGCAGAGTTGTAAATATAGAAATACCCCTTCTTTTATGTTTTATACTACTGCTAAACTCCACAATGAGAACATTTAAGGCCATCAACAAACATATCTAACTAGATCTCATCTTGCAGTAAATATACTCCAAGCACAGCATTCAGATATATCTTGTCTTCAGTATTACTTCTCTCAATGTAGTAGCTCTCACTCAAATTTTGAATAATTTTGGACTTAGTACCAAACCAACTTTGCAGCTCAATATTATTTCTCCAAAACTCAGGACAACTTTATTACTCTTACTACACCATATCCAAACTGAATCATAATTCACCTCTGTATTAGAGATATTATTTTTAGTTGTTGATATTAACAAGACATTGGTGATCCTAGAACAATTGCTTTAATTCTAATTAGAAGATATACTAACCTCTTCCAACTTTCTATCTTATCTTTTAAATACTTAAACACTTTTGACCTTCATCTTGATGCTCTTCTAAGTTTTAGTTTTAAAAAATTAGGAAAATTTAGTCAACGTTTGGAAATTTAGAAAGTTCTATTCTACCATCTATTACTGATATAACTTTCACTAATAATATTTTTTTTTTATATAATTTAGCAGATAGTTTAGCTCTATATAGTAAATTAGTTATATTTACTAAACTTTCTGAAAGTCACTATACTCCTGATTGGACTTAATAAATCTTTTTACTACTTACTGACAATTTAAAAACAGAAGAATATATTACTGCTTCTATAGACCTTACAGAAACCTCTAGTCCAACTCTTACTCTTACTGACTCACCTCAACAAACTTTTAAAGATAGCTTTTCTCCTTCACCTCTACCTCAACTTGCTCTTCCTTAATCTCAACCTATTGCTGTCCAATTTCAACCTGTTGTTATTCAACCTCAACCTCAACTTCTTCCTTCACTTCCACCTATTCTTAATAACCTTCCTGACCCACTTAACAATATGGCACAACAGGCTTTACAAGATGCTATACAAGCTATAGCTGACCTTACCAATGCTTTAAATGAAAGTAAAAAAGCTCTTATGAAAGCTGACTTTTTTTATGATGATGGAATCCAAGACTCAGAACAATGGCTTGAAGATTTTCAAAGAGCCACTACTGCTAACAAGTAGGATGCTGCTCGAAAATTAGAACTTACTCCTGTATACTTAAAAGGAATTGCACTAGATTGGTGATGAAGTCTTAACCCTGCCTCAAATGCTTTTGATAATAATATCAACCAAAACAGAAGTTTCAAACATCTTTTTAGACTTTGCTTTCACATATTTAAACAAAAAGCTATTTGGCAAAAACAGCTTTTTGATATCAAACAAGGTCCAGACATAGTAGATAACTATGTTAATTATTTTAAACAATTGAAAAGATGAGTTGACCCTGGTGATGGTTTTTTTGTTAACTTTACCAAACAATTATTTATTCAAGAACTATGCTTTAAATTTTTTATCAATGTGCAAGCTAGCAAACCTGCTAACCTAAACACTGCTATTATCACTGCAAAGCAATAAGAAACTGAATATGTAATGGTTGCCAAAACTACTACAAAAACAAACCAAGCTATTGTTGCACAGCAAATCAGTGAGTCTGTTGCTAATTCCTTCCAATTCTCATGTAAAATATGGCAGCTAAGTCAAAATAGACATGTTAGATTTGGCTAGTGGGTTATCTGTAGATAAGTACTAATCTTTTTTTTGCACTAAGTCCTTCCTTTAACCTGTCCTTTTATTAACTCTTGCCTTCTCTTGTCTTTTCTTTACTTCTTTAACATGGGGTTACGAAACATCAAATTGGGTTGGAGTCCTTTTCTTGTGTAAACGGCTTGGTCATGTGATTTACAACAGACGATCAAAATGTGATTTAGTAATTTAATAATGGGCGAATGATAGTCAAATACGATGGTTTAATGATTGTTTTTAGTTTGGGTTAGATTATAGCTTACTTTTAATATGGGTCTGATACTTTAGTTTTATTTAAGCAAATGTATTTACTTGGGGGTATCACTTGTTACTTTCCCCCTGGGCAGAAAGACCTTTATTTATAATAAATTGTCTGGTCTATTTACATCATGAATTTTATCTAACATATAGAACATGTTTAATATATCGCATCTATTTAGAATACCACACTTATGTGCTATAGGCAACATATCAGATATATCAGATATATTAAATATATCTGATATATCTGACATATCTGACATTCGGGATCTATGCCACATGATATCGGTCACATTTTCGGACCTCACACTATCAAACTACTAACAGACCAGATTGCCAAACTTAGTATCAACTTGGCCCAGCAACAGCAACCACCCAACCTTAATCTGCTAACTATGCAGCTACATCTAATTCTAACAGACCTTAAGCTAAAGATTCATATTACTGCCACTATTGCAAATGTGCAAGACATTTTATTGCTGAATGTAGAACCAGATGAGCTGAACAATAATCCAACCAAAGAGATAATTATAAAAGAAATGATAAATGCAACCAAAGGGCTTGCTCTCAAAGTCATAACAGATCTTATTATTAAAATCCTTCTAGAGAAAGAGGAAACTCTAGAGAAAGAAGCAGATACTCAGACTCTTATAATAGTAATAGAAGAAAAACTAGTTTTTGCTCACCCTTACTCTACTATAAAGATGTTAACTATCTTGACCATGAAGATTCTTCTCCTATTCCTTCTGTTACAACACCAAAGAAATGTGAACAATTTCTTAATAACTCTTTTATTCATATAGCTATGTTTGTATATCTGTATGAAGAAGCTAAAAATGCTAACCTAGTTCAATTATCTACTTATACTACTATTATAAAATGCAACATCTGACTTAAAAACAGACCCTATCAAGCTATCATTAATAGTTGTGCTGCTATTAGTATAATTGCTCATCAAACTGTTAAAAAATTAGAACTCAAGATTGAACAAGCTTCTACTAGTCTAATTGTTATAGCAACTGGTAATTTTATACACTCTCTAGGAATTATCAAAGATCTTTTTATAGAAATTGAAGAAATGACTATTCCAATTACTGTTAAAGTTGTTTCTACTACCTCTTACTCTCTTCTTCTTGGTAATGACTGGTCCAAGAAAGTTAATACTAGTTACAACTAGTTGAATGGTTGTTATTTGTTCAAGTAGAATAACAAAAAGGTTTCAGTACCAATGACCTATGAAAGTGACTATGCTTTACCTGCCCAACTAACAGTAACAGACCCAAAAGAGCTTGACCTCTATGAGCAAGAATTTCTTATACCTTATGAGACATACACTGCTCAACTTACTTCAGAAATAGACAATGAAGGATGGACCATCTACCAACCTTGATGATGAACCCAAACTACCTCATCTTATATAAGTGGCAACTGTAAATCTTCTGATTATTTTTTTGCTAATGTCCCCCAAAATACTTGCAACTAATATTATTATAAAGGACACATTGCTGTCCACTGCCAACTACAAGCTCCTTAAAGAGAAACTTGCAAGAATTGCCAAAGCTCTGAACACTTCTATTGATAATATCCTAAAAATATTTGTTATAAATGCAACTCAATAGAACACATTGTTGTTGATTGTCTCTTAGCTTCTCTCAAATGCCAGAATCAGACCTATTAATGTAGATGCAACCTCAATGAAATTGAAGCCCAAAACAGTACTATTATAGCAATTATTACACCCACTATTGTTGCAATTGCAAGAACCCTCAATGATCAGAAACTCTATAAGAATTGAATAAAGTTCTTGTTTGCAAAGGTTGCAATACTGGCTTCCATCAAAGTCTTGCTTATAATAATTCCAGAAGTTAGTACTATTATACTAAAAGTAATGGATATAGAACTTTAGTCGAATGTAAATTATGCAAACATGTTGAACCCAGAAACAGGATGCATAATTTAGAAAGTATTACAGAAAAACTATGGGTTTATAAACTTGAACACTTATATACTTACAAAACCAGTACAATTGTCTTCTACAACCCTAACTATAACTTGTAAACCCAAATTAAACACTATACTGAGTCAATCAGAAGTGCTAGATCTTAATATAAAATGAACCAGACTCATATCTTCTGTCTTGTTAAAGTCTATTTGCAAGAAACTGACCTTACTATTACTAAAGCATTAGAACCTCAAATAAATGACTAAATTAATCAACCATGAACCTATATAGAAATGGACCTTATTCTATAAGCTAAACAAGCTGTCCTTAATAAAGAAGAAGAGCAACTTCTTCAACAGACCTTGGCTGAGTCTTTTGATATTAGCTATCCAGAATTTGACTATTGGTTTGCTATTGCTAACCTTTATTGACAGTTTAGTGTTTCAGTTGATCTTTGTAAAGAATGTTTACATATTAAGCATCAAGATGAGTTAGATGTCTACCAAGAATGTTGCCAGAACTGTGCTCCTTTATCAGTTCTTATTTATGAACCTTCTATATCAAAACATATCTGAAAAGTTATATATAGATATATATCAATTACTAACCAACCAGATATATAGTAATAGTAATCACCTCTGCTGAGTTTTATCAATTTTGATTATAATTGCTATATAGCCAATTAATATATATATTAATTTATACATTTTTGAAATTAATCGATATATAGCCAATATAAGCAATTAATGTCAAATTAAAATAATATCATATTGATTAAATAAATGCACTATTGTATATATTATATACTATATATTAAATTTATTTTAGAATCCAAAACTATCAAATTTATTAAACTAATTTTGTTTATAATTTTATTTACAATTATATTTAATACAATTAAAATGTAAAAAAAAAGCAATACATGCAATACAAATAGCAATTACAAATTACAAAAAGAAAAAAAAAGAAAAAAGACAAACCAAAAAAAAATGCTAAATTTGATCCCAAACAATTGATCTATATTATTTTGGAACATTTGCATCATGTTGCTTTGTTGAGATGTTGGTTCTGCTTCTGATTTACTGCTATTTGATGTAGTTGTGCAGGACCTTTGGCCCTCATTATTTGTAAGTTCATTATTAGTTAATAATTCAGCAGATTCATAAAATAGGCCATTACTAGTAAAGTTATTCTACAATAAAAACTTATTAATAAGGTTTTTTGATACAAATTTTATACAATTATATATGATAAAACTTACTAGAAAGTGCTTCATGAGGGTGTGGCAACCTAGTGAAGTGGTCAGGTTGTCAACCCTCCAAGTGGTAGATTGGGTGTTCAAATCCTATCGACAGTGAAAATTTGAATAATCACCTATGTAATATTTATATTATGGCAACTGTTACTAATGATTGAGTTAAGATACATGTAATGGCAGTCACACCAGCATAACTGGCAGGTTATAGGGCATCTGTATAAGTATAGCATTACACAGAGGAATGCAAACTGACAAATCAGATGATGCAAACACTATATAAGCCTTGTGGTCATGTAAATCCATTAAAATTGGGTAACAAGAAGTCCATTTGGGAAGATCCAAGTAGAGAGGTAGCTGGATCTTTGATGGCTCTACTGTAAAGGCTAGCATAAAGAAATGGATATCAAGGTTGTAGTACCTAGTTGTAGTAGCCAAACAGGCAAGAACCTCTGAGTTGAAAGGCTCAGAGGTATCACCAACCAGGTTGCCAGAACAAACCAAAGGAAAAGGATATCAGGCTGACCTGATATACCAATAGACTGATCGTAGTTCTACACAAACTATCTAGATTGGGAGTTTGGTAAAAAGGAAGGAGTATACTAAAGTACTAGGGTTATGCTGTAAAGTAGATGCTGGGATCTAAGTCCACTCTACAAGAGCATAGCAGTTTAATAATTAGCCCTGACTGCAAGTATTGGTTCTGCTATAGCGATACCTAGGTTAGCTATAAAAATAGGTACAGAAGGCTTTGGGGGGTTTACCTCAAGTATAAATTAGTCCTAAGGTTGAGAATGATGATCTGGTACAACTAAGATGACCAGTAATGTTAATACAGATTACAGGTTCAGAGGGTTTAAAGTGAAACATCCAAGCAGAGGTGTTAGGTATGGCAATTGATAGGGAACCTTTGGGCAGACTCCTTAAATAGGTAATATAAAAAAGTTATACATATAGCCAATTGTACACTCTCCTGTAGTGGTTCATTAAACCACAATACTGATAAGTGATTAATAAAAGTCAAAAGACCAAAGAGGTCACCTTAAAAAAAAAAAAAAAAAAAAAAAAAAAAAGTGCTTTATGCATCGTTTCTTTTTACTCTCCTTACATATTATGCCTTTTGACTTGGGTTCAATAAGATATTGCATACAGCAAGTGTGAAAGTGCAATATTTATCAGACAAGGTAAGTACTGCAGTTGTAGAAAAGGCCGACCTTGCTATTACAACTACCCAAAAAGCACCACTTTTAATTTGCTCAAAAAGACAGTGATAACAACTAGTGACTTCCTTGCTTTGTTTTCATCTTACTATGTTAGACACCATAGTGTTACTCTTTAACAGAGAAATCCTCTTATATCCAATATACGCCAAATAGCAAATCTAACTTTTGCAACATGGCATCTTAAAAATTTTTCATTTTTTGTAACAACTATTGCATATAATTATAATGTATTAAATAGTAACATAAATAAATAAAATAAGTAACCTAAAAGATTATAAGAAATTATGAGTGATTATAATCGATAAAAAGTTATAATGTACAGGACTAGACCATTTGGTGTAGAACCAGTTGGTAAATTCATTTGTGCTTATATTTGACACAAAGTCAGAATACATTTTCTCCAGATAATCTCTAAGGGATTCCTTAAGGATGCTTTGGGAAAAGTACATGTCTTAAGGGAACAAGCACTTTACAACATTAGTAACACATCCTATTTCACAATATATTTATAAAAACAATGCTTAACCATATGCATTTCAAAGCTTTTACTAAATATTTACTTACATCTAGCACTTAACTTGAAAGTTCATTACTTTGTTCACTCTGTTGCCATCTTAGTTTGGCTTTAACTTTATGTATGTTATTGCACAGCTCTCTGATTAAAAGGTATAACTGCCAGTTTTATGTGAAGAGGCATTTTTCAGCAAAACAGTAGACTTTGGTAATTATGTGATGTTCTTTTAATGACAAAAAGTTTTTTTTTTAATATAAAAAAAAAAAAAAGTGTAACAGCAATTCAAAAAAAAAAAGACTTTATATACTAATTACCATCTTGATTATGTTGTTGATTTTGATTGGATGATCTTCTGTCCAGTGATCTACCTCATGATTCAGGATCAGGTTGGTTATATTGTAGCAATAATAAACAATTTCTATAGTTATTTGGTAAAGTATAACAAGAGCAGGAAGGTTGGTGACCTCTATTATTATTTGGTAAAGGTTGGCAGGATTGTAGTTAATGAAATTGTGAATGATGGCTTGTGTTTTGGCATGATTGACATTGAATGTTCGATATCTACCAGACATTCTTGAAAAGGTACTATAAATGCTAGCAATAGTTTTTGCTAAATCTGAAGAATCATTATTATTATTAGTATAGAGAGGTTGGTATAGGCTAGTGATATTTGGTAGTGTATTATTAGTATTAGTTTGGGTACAGGATGTAAGAATAGGAGTAGCAAGGTAAGAAGATGAGTTGTTTTGTTTCATTTCTAAAAAGAATAAAATCCAAAATTTTCTTTATCTTCAAAGATGAAAATCTACTATATTTATAAATTTGTAAAACTTTTACAAATAGATAAACCAAATTAAAATCTAATGATAGCAATATAGTAATAAAAAATAACAAAATAAAAGAATACTTATTTCATTTCTGTTTTGTTATTATACTTATAATGACAACTTGCTAGGATGTATTGTGTACATAGTAATGACAATTTGCTAGGATTTATTATATATAATGACAATTTGCTAAGATTTATAGTACATAATAACAATTTGCTAAGATTTAGTTATTCTATATCTACTTATATTTTTTTACTATTGTAATAATATAAATATAATACTCTTTATTGTATATATTATAATTATAAATAGCAATTATTTATGTTATAAAAAAAATTATATCAAACTATGCGACAATTTACTTTTTTTTTTTTTTAATTTAGGCAGCCTTGCTGATCACCTTTATTAAGATTCTTGTATACACATTGTACAAAGTTGGCTTAAATTTTGGTTCGACATCCTCTGGCTACTTCTATGAGTGCTCAGAAGCAGTCTGCCGCACAGGCCAGGTGGTTATTCCTGGCCTAGGGCTATACTAAACTAGTCAGTAAGACCCTGAAAAAAGGGTCTTACGTTTTTATTTACAAAACTAAAGACTGAATCAAGTCATGTTTCCTGGATTTGGACTTTATTTTCCTCTTTTTCTTCTCCTATGACTCAATTTTGTTCATCTATATTTATAGCCTTCTCTTCTTTTCATGTTTTCTTGCTTGAGAGGTTTTGTTTTTTGTTATTTTTCTTCTTTTTAGTTGTGGTTTTAATCCCTATTAAATTTTTCTAGTCAGCAACAATATTACACTATTTTTTCCATATATTTTCAAAAAACCCATTCCATGCTATATTTGTGAATACAGTTATAAAATTCTTGGTTTTCTTTAGAGATTGTATAATATCTTGTACTGACTTTTTGGCTTTTTCTTGCATTAG
>CAJVQA010007835.1:0-13465 GCA_910591915.1 Cetraspora pellucida | reverse complement strand
AATAATCCATATCATAGGAGTCTGGTTCAGTTGTTGTAAGAGTAGGCATTTTTAGGATAATTTGTTAGGTAAAAGTTATAAATATATGATTTTATAAGGGTAGTAGACAAGTACAAAGGTTTAAGTATATGGTATAGCCTAATATAGATTTGTGTAATTTTTTTTTAAATAAGGTATTACAGAATTATAATTTATAATAAACTAGAATAGTTGGTATGACTAAATATTAGTCACCAATGTAGTGTAATATTAACACAGAGTACAATTTTTGTGTAAAATTAATTAGAACCAAATATAGAAGAGAGTAGATTGTATATTAAATAAGTTTCTATTTAAGGATATATTAGTAAATTTAGTGTAAATTTAATTAAATATAAATTATGAAGTGATCTAATGTTATATGAAAAACGTGTAAAGATGAGCAAACCAAGGTAAGGATAAAAAGTAGAAAAAGAATTTTTACAAGAGAATAAAAATTAAATTTGACTGTAATTTAGTCAATATTTGATCAAAAATCTTTTTCTAGAGCTTGTTTTGACCAGAAAAGTGTACTCTACACTTTTACTTAAGAGTATAAAGTAGGTTATGACAATAACTTTTATGTAATAAATAAAATTGCAAATTCTGAAAACTAAAGGCCGTCAGTATGTTTTTCTTGACGAGTTTAAATTTTAAAGACTTGAAACTTTCAGGATAAATATAAAATTTAGTACTGAACAAGTTTACTTAAGAGCCAAAAACAAGTTAAATTAGTAAAATAAATAGTTATAAACGTTTTTGTACGAATGAATTTTTAGTTAAGATTTGTATAAAGGATTTCCTATATATTAAATTTATATTAATATGTATTACAATTGCTGTTACATAGCAGATAGATTATATAATTGGCATATATAGATTAGTAAGCATAAATTTGATAAAATTTTGGTTCATTTATAAAAGTAATTATACCAAACGAGTAAAAAAAAAATGAAAAATCATACTGGTAGAAAAGCTAGACATTCTTTTACTTTTTATATTAATGTTATTCGAATTTCAAACTCAAAAACAGTATTTGCAATTTGTAAATAATATAAACTAAAACTGGTGAAGCATATGCTATAGAAAATACTCAGTGTGTTAACAAAAAAGACAGACTTAGATCATATTTTCAAAATTGTATAAACTTTAAAGCAGCTATTACCAAAAATAAATATGAAAAATTAATGCAAATAACTAAACTAAAAAAAAAAAGACCTCTAAATCAGCAGTATCAAATAGTTTATTTTTTGCTTTTAAATCTGATTTACAAGGTAATATTTGTTTTTAAATATAGTAATAAAATTTATAATTTTAAAATAATTAATTTTTTTTTTTAAATTATAGATACAAATCAACAATCAATATAACTATTTCTTGCACAAGAATATAGTTTAGTTGATAAATTTTATTACAAAAAAATCATTTTAAGTGCAACAATTAAAAATGGATAGGCATTTAATTGGGTAGAAAAAAAATCATCAATTGCTATGCTTAAATATAAAAATCCAAACCTTGTAATACCAAGTCATCACACTCTTGAAGGTCATGTAATAAAAAATGCTACACAAAAACTTTATTTAGAATTAGCATTAAAAGCAATTAATGATAATATTGGAGTATTGCTAGCATTTGATGGTTGGAAAAACATTTTAAAGCAGAATATATTTGAAACAGTACTTATCACATCTTCTGGAGAAGTATTAATCTGGAATGTTAAAGATATTAGTATAGAGCTTGAGCGAACTATTAATATAATGTTCAAAGTTGAAAAATTACTTAAAGAATTAAAAGATCAACAAATTAAAGTTGCTGCAATAATTTCTGACTCTGCATCCGCTTATGCAGCTACAAGGTATTATATATATTATTATTGTATTAATTATAAATTAATAACTAATAATATATATTTTAGATGCCATATGCATAGATCTCATTATAAAATTATTTTTCTCCCTTGTTTTGCCTATCAACTTAATTTAGTTGTAGGAGAAATCTGTAAAGAAAATACTCGATTTAATAATGCAATTAAAAAAGTTATTGAAATAACAAATTATTTTAATAATCCTAATAACTCTTATTTCATTAGTAAATTAAGAGATGAACAAAGAATGACACACAAACATTATATTGCATTAATTTGCTTAGGTGAAACTTGCTAGAACAGCTATTATGAAGCACTTGGTAGCCTTTTACATTCAAAAGCATCACTAATTGTAAAAATTAAAATATAATATTTATAATTATAAAATTAGATTATTATTAAATATTTTTTATATTATAGTCTTTAGTTGCAAAATATGTATTGCCTGAAGATGATAATCTAACTTTGTCAGGAAATATTTGTGAACCAATTGGAGATAATGATTGATGAAATACAATATTAGAATTACATATTTTACTCTCACCTTTATGTATTTGTTTAAATCAACTTTAAACAGACATAGCACATCTTTATGAAGTATTACATATTTTTGGTTATCTTTACAATTTAATGGATAAATACTCTGATATTACTTTTGGAATAAAAATGATAAAATATTTAGAATGACACTGGAGAAAATAGGAGCAACCTCTTTTAATTCTTAGCTTTTTGCTTTATCCTGATATTTGTCTTACTCGATTTAAATTACCAATTAATGGTATTACATATGCTGAAATAGGAAAATGGATTATATATTACTACTGTGCTTGGTTTGGAAATTCACCAAAAAAAATTATTGCTAAATTACAAGACTATCAAGATGAATTGTTCCCTTTTTCAAAAAATGAATGGAACTTTTTTAAAGGAGTTATTCTAAAGTATTGAAAGTATTGTGCTGAAATTTGATCAGAACTTTTCTCAGTTGCATTACGGCTTCATGGCATACTTACTAATAGTGTATCCATTGAGAGATTATTTTCATCTATAGGATTTTTTCATACAAAAACCAGAAATTGGCTAAGTGTAAGTATTAAATTTAGAACATGTTTAATTTTATTTTAATTACTTATTATAGTTTTATACTAATTTTAATTTTAGCTGGATAAGATCTTAAATATGAGCAAATTACATGCTTCGATGCTTTATAAAGATAGGATTGAAAAAATTAAAGATAGTACAAATTTTATGGATTCTAATATTGCATCACCAATATTTCGAAATTCTGAATTAGAAGAAGATGATGAGCTATATAATGAATTGAATGAAAATTTTATTTCAAATACTAAAGAATAGTCAAGAGTATTAGATACTTGGTTCTCAATGATAGAGGATAAAGAAAATACAAACCAATTGTATTATGAAAATGATGAATTAGATATGACCAATTCAACCACTAGTCAAAATTTATTAAATACAACTCATTCTACAGATAACCAGTCTGCTAAATGGCAGTTAGAAGATTTATTTGTAACTGATTTAATCATACTACATTATATCATAGAGACTGAAAAGCATAAAACATTGAAAAAGTAAAAAGAAATAGAATTTATTAGAGACGAAAATAGAATTGAAATAGATAAGAATAGAATTGAAATAGAAGATAATAATGAATCATCAGCAGATAGTAATAATAATGAATTAATGGATGAAGATTAGTCATTTATTTTTAATAATTCTTTATTTGCTATTTGTAGAGAGTTTTTGATAAAGTTCATTTAGTTCTATTAATAGAAATGTAGGCACAAAATAAATAGAAACAAATAGTTGCTTAATTTGTTTATATTGCACATGTTTTTTTATCATATGTTATTTATCTTAGGATGGTAAAATAATGCATAAGTTTCAAGTAATGAATTTAAATAGACAAATTTTATATGAATAAAGATTTACTAATAGTTTTATACTTGATTCAAAAAATTTATAAACAATGGCTTATATTAAATCAATGTAAGATTTATTTTATTATTATTTATTTTATATAATAGAAAAATATTCAACTATAATATTGTTTTTTTTAAATAATTTATTAGAAATATATTGGAATGCTTTATAAGTATTAACTTCGATATAATATAGATGAAAAATATGACATTCTAACATGTTTTACTTTGAAAAATAATTAAGAAATATTGACTTTCTTTATACTATCAATTTGATATGTAATAAAACTTATATAAGCAAATATGAAAAGTTATGAAGTTTAAAATGATATTAGTTTTAGCAATACGTTTGTTTAAAAAATTGGGAAGCAACTTTATATAAATTAAAAAGGTATAAATATTTAAATATTATAGATTATTGTAATTTCTAATTAATGCATTTGTAATTAAAATTGGATTATAATAAATCTTTAAAAATTAGATCGAATAATTTATTTTGTTAATGTTAAAACAATATATTATAAATTAGGCATATATGAAGAATTACTTGCCAATTTAAATAAGTTATTAATAATTGAGTTAGATAATGAATATAGAGCAAAAATAATCATTTACATTGAATGGGTATAGAAACATGTAATTAGATAAATGCTTTTCAAACTTTGAAAATTTATTGTAAATTAGAAATTAAGCATAATAAATGAATATTAAGCTAGCAGGAAGTTACTGTATAATAAGAAAATACAAAAAATTACTTGAAATTTTAATAAATTATAGACTAGTATAAAGCTGATTAAGCAAAGTATTTTTTTTAATAAATTTTTAGTTGATGAATATGAATAAAATACAATATCAATAATTAATAAATAAAATTGTAACTATTGAATAAAATTGAAAATTAAATAAAGTTGAAAATTAGAAAAAAATAGTATAAAACACTTTTTTTTTTTTTTTTTTTTTTTTAATATTGTCTAATGACTATGTCTAATAGTTTCAATAGACACTATTGAACCATTTGACTGTCTATTGAGTCTAATGATTGTCCTAATGTCTATCTACAACTCTGCTTTAGGTAAACTTTTTAAATAGGTAATATAAAAAAGTTACTTGTATAGCCAGTTGTATACTTATCATAATCTTAACAAAAGTATTAATAAAGTCAAAAGATTAAAGAGAATCATCTTAAAAACTAAAAAAAAAAAATTAAAATATTTTTAAAATTTTTTAAAATTTTATATATTTCTGAAGCTAAAAAATTTTTGTTTTTAAGATATGTATTAATTTTTAAATATAAATTACTAAACTTGTAATAATTAAAATTGTAATTTTTAATATAATCTAAAAAATTATATTAAAAAAATTTTTTATTAAAAATTTTTTTAAAATTATATATTTTTGGTTTATAAGTTTATCTTATAATTTAAAAATAAATATTATAAAAAAATAATTCTTATTTTTGAATATTATTATATTAAATTTTATTTATATATTTTAGTATTTTAAAAAAGTAAATCAGAGTTAAAAAAATGCAAAAATGCAAACAAATTTGTTTATAATAGCCTACAATCTAAGAGATAATATAGTGGTTAAACAGATAACTTCTGTAACTATAAGTATTAAGTAACTATTCTTTAATCTGTAGGCTTTTCCAAGTAAATTTGTCTAAAAAATTATTAAAAATATGCTTATAATCTATTTTTTTAAATTTTAAAATATTTAAATAAAATTTTATTTGATAATATTTGAAAATAAGAATTATATTATAGCAGTATTTAATTTTATATTATAAGAAAAAATAAATATATTACTTATAAGCTAAAAATAAACAAATTTAAAAAAAAATTTTTAATCAAAAAAATTATTTACAAAACTTTTGACAAACTTTTTAAATATTAATTTTAAGTCTATAATTCTTAATACAATATTTTAGTTTATATAAAGGATAACAATTTTTATTAATATCACTTTTGTAATTTGCTTATAAAAATTTAGACTTGTACAAAGTGTAAAATTTTTTTTAACTTTAGAAATATATAAAATCTTAAAAAATCTTGAAAAATTTTTAATAGTTAAAAATTTTTAAATAGAATTTTTAAAATTTTAATACATAAAAGTTTAATATTTTAAAAATTTTTTTATAATAAAGTTTATAAAATGTTCTTAAAAATATATTTTATAAACAAAGTATATCACATATTATTAATAAATTATTATTTTATTTAAAAAATACTAAATATAATTTAATTTTCAAGCAAATTTGTCTGAAATATGGTTTAAAGAATAATATAATATATACAGTACCAGATAGCAAGAAACATCCAATTTTTAATAAGAGTACCAAATTTGTTACAGGTAACACAACTTATGATTGGCTAATTTTTATGCAGATTAATCACATGTGATATCAATGATTGGTTACTAAATTTGTAGATTAGAGTGTTTAATAACTAGTAATTAAATCTCTAAAATAAATTTAAAATTAATAATTCTAAATTTATTTTTTTTTCGAAAGCTTGTATTTTTTTTTTAAATGAATGCTTCGAAGTGAAAACCTGTAAGTTAAAGGTTGTACCTGCAATAAAAATCTTAACTTGGGTATTATCAAATTATCCAGTTATCTACTGTTATATGTATAGGCAATTATTTTTGAATACAGACTAAAATAATACCATATTCTAAAATTTCTACTTCGATACAAGTAAAGGCTTAAGTTTGCCATAGTGAATTTAGCTCTAAAGAATTGATATCGATAAGCAGGTTTTATATTTACTTGCCATTAAATAATAACTGGAATAAAAGAACATATTTATTAAAAAATTTTACTGTAATGGCATTCTTCATAAAGTTGTAATGTTTTGAGAATTTGCCTTGCCTAATACATTCATATGCTTCTTTACCAATATATTCTCAATAATAGAGAATTGATTTTAATTTGACTAACAGTTGCAAATTAACTTATTGGAGGTTTATTATAGTGCTTTGCAAAAAAAGGTAACTTTGTGACTTTTGCAACAGTGGTAGTGAGAATTTTAAATTGCCTATTGGTTATATTTTTTAATTATATTTGTTCAAAATCTTTAAAATTGTTGAAGAATCACAAGGATTAGCTGATTTTCATTGATTTTATGACACACCCTTTTGCAAACTGCTTATTTTGAAATAAGTAAGAGTTTAAAAAATCGGAATAAAAAAATAATTGGCATACTCGAAGATAAATTAGCTTTTTTGATAACCTTTACTGATAAGTGATTATGTAAATTACCTTCTAAATCAGGAAGTCTAAAGACAAGTAGTTTACAAATTGATTAATTATAAATTTGTAAAGTAAAGATCATATAATGCAAATAAATTACTACCTGGCTTTAGACGATTCCTAAATCAGGACGAGAACAAAATAATTATATTTAGGGTTTTTAGAAATTTTAAATATTATTATTGATCATTACTGTTTAGTAATAATGCATATACAGTATATAGAATATTTAAATTTTAAAGATTTACAATTTGAATTACTGAATTATTGAATTTTTTAAAGATTTTTTGAATAATCAACTTTATTGTAAAATTACATCAATAAATTACATATATCAGTTAAAATACATAAAATTTTAAATGATAAAAAAAAATAATAATAAAAAATAAAATGAATATTCTCAATTTTGAAGATAAACCAGATAAGTTACCTTATTATTTTAAGAACTCACTAACCTAATTCATAATTTTTTTATTAATCATTCTATGTTTTCTACTTTTTTTAACAGCATATTCAGCCACTTTTCTTGTTAATCCATAATGATAAGCATTTATTCATCTATACGAAGCCTTGCAAAAAAGCGAATTTGTTCAACAGAAATGAAATCGAAAGCTTCACAAATTGTTTCTCTAGTTTTTGAAAATAAATATTCACAGTGAGATTATGTATATCTCTTTGCCATTCCCCAATACATTTCAATATGGTTGAACTCTGGATGAAATTTAGGATAAAATAAAACTTTATGTCTATAAGATTTAATTCTTATTGAATCTGACCACACTGTTCAAAAAAGTCTGTTTGATTAGATATTAACCGATATGCACAGCAATTGATAACATTAGGATCTGCCTCTTTTTTTTTGTATGAAATACATTCAAGCACCATACCATCTTTCTATAACCCTCTATCACTTAGAACCCATTGAATTCCTTTGGGTTGCCCATGTAAATTAATATGTTTTTTTTTTATTATAAATGAAATGATCCTCTTCAATAATTATTGATTGATGACTACCACTCCACATTGTATCCTGTATTTTCAGAACTGATCTGCCTAGGCCAAGGTTCATCTTGGAAGCAACAAGGGCATCTTCAGCAAAAGCCTTGTGAGATGTTGCATTATCAAAAACAAACATACTTACACATTCTAGATGCATTCTCTTAAAAATTTTAACAGCCTGTACAACTTGTTCTAATAGTTTTTTAGAATCCCAATAGCTGTTCCAGTTGGCACCCAAAACCTGCAAATTTAAAAATAAATAAATAAAAATGATATTAGATTTTACTATTTTCATATTATTTAAAAACATACCATCATTACATGTGCTTCTTCTTGTTCATCTTTAAGTGGCCCTATAGTTTTTGTCAAAAAATTACTTACATGCATAGCAGAACCCAAACCCTTTTTTCGTAATGGTTGCTCTTTTTCTGGACCCCACATAGAATGTGGCCCATCATAAATATAAAAAGTAGTTTCATTATGAGTCACCCATATATGCTCTTTTTTACCATTGTCTAAATCTGGAAATGTTCTAATTTTGCATTTAGGGTCAACCTATTTAAACATTAATCGCTCGAGTTGGCTAACTGCTTCAAGAAATTTTTGACGATATTCGACAATGTCTGGGCATTCATGACCATCTATATATGCATTTTTTTGATAATGTTGATACCAGAAACCAAGTTTGTGCATCCATCGACAGCAAGTTCAGATTAATATATTTTGAACCAATTTGATGTTTAGCTGAGGAAGAATATTTTGTTCAAAGTAGGTTTTGACCATAACAGGGTCTACTTTAAACTTTTGGGAGCACAAATAGGTCATCAACTGGATGAAGGCCAACTCATCATGAAGAAAACTTTTTGACAAGAATCTATTTCGAAAGTCTGGTTCAATTAATTCCTTTTTCATACATTTATTTGCCTACTTTCTAATACATCTCCTAAGTCATGGACCACTATCAACCATATCTGTAACTGCTTTCACTGCTTTCATTTTTTTTTGACCTTTTAGAAGTAACCAAAAAAAATAAAGAACTGACAAATAATGAGCTTTTTTTACTTTTGAAAGTGTTTTTTTGCTTATTGTTTTATTTACAAATTCAATTGCACTACAGATTTTCTTTTTTTCCTCACTTAATTCCTCACTCAATTCCTTGATCAATTCCTCACTCAATTTCTCACTCAATTCCTTACTCAATTCATTACTCAATTTATTGTTTAGTTTATCATTCAGCTCATTGTTCCATTCATGATTCAGTCTTTTATTTAATTTTTGAACCTATAAATTAATATCACTTTTATGTCAAAGTACTGATTTCTCTATAATGCAGTAATATAATCTTCCTATCTGATACTCCTGACCTTGGAGGTTTTCAGCATCCTCATTATTATTAATGACTAACATTTGAGTATTATTAAAATAGTGAGAAAGTTTTAAACTTCCTTTTGCACTTCTCTAAATATTTTATTCTTTCTTTGTCTCATAGGTTTAGAATTTCTGATGTAGACAGCAGGTCACCTTTTTTTTTAAAAACTTATTTGTGAAGCTGCAAAAAGTTGCTCGATGATTGAATTTTCGCTATAATTATCTAGGTTCAATAAATCGTTATCTGGGCTTTCACTTAAATTTTTGCTACTTAAATCAAGGTCAATAAGTGAATATTTTGTACATGCAGAGTGAGCTATTTTAGTCTTTTCTTTTTATAACTTTCTAATATCTATAAGTTTAGATATGATGAAATTTAAAATATATTATTATTTTTTTTTTTTGTTTAATTTCTTTGTGCAGTGCAATTGTATATTATATATCAAAACCACTATATGAAAGAAAAAAAAAAAAACAGATAATCTAAATGTTCATAGCAAAACATGTAACAACAGGCTTAAGTCAACAACTTTATTATTTGCTTGAAATTGATTAATGTGTAGGAAGAAAAATTCAGTGCATTCCAACAATCGCCTGCCACTTTTATATATGATCATAATTTTTTTATAACAATGTATTAATATTAAAGGTTAAGTATTACATTCAATTACGCTTTTACATTCATGTAACATAAAGCGGACAAAATAATACTAGTATATACAGTATGTATAAATCCTTTGATTGCACATGTTATATGTACATACGTATGCATGGGTCTAAAAAAAATATATACTTTCAAAGATTTTTCATATGAAATTGCATGTTTCTCAATGCTTTAGCTGTTAGATTTTTTCAAGGTTTAATATCTCATACACTCAAATATATCAATTTTAATAATAATTATGCATCAGCCAGAATCATTTTCCATTAACTTCAATCTACCATTACCTCTCAAAGACTTAACTTTTTTCATTATTTTGCCCTTTTTATATTGTGGTATATTTTAACTTCGATTTACTTTCATTTCGTCATTCTATTGTTACCAAATTTACAATGATGCACATGATCATAACTTCATTAGAAAACACCACCAAAAGAAAGTCTGTCATTAAGGTTGTATATTTATTGGTTGCTGGACTCAGTTTATCTGATTTATTAGATGACAATTTTTAATGATAAATTTAAAACCAGATGACAGGTTTTTTTCTTGGCAGCACTCATAATAGGAGATAAGCCAATAGAATTGCGTGCACATGACCAAATGCATCATGATTGGTTAATTTACCTTGCGCCAAATTTTAATTTTATTATAAAAGTTGAAGAGATTTAAATCGGTATAACTTTTTTAAAATATAAAATATTAAAAATCTGTCTTACAGATTTGTAGTTTAGATCATAAATAACAAATTTATAAAAGCATTTTTTAGGATAATAGTTTTTTATTAAATTATTTAGTTTTAAGTAAAAGCAAAAAAATTAGATGTTTCTTGCTATTCGGTACTGTATAAATCTAGATTAGCTATATGTAAAACATGATAGACATTAGTAAATCTTCTGTCAAGTATAAAGTAATCTTAAAGATATTAATAAGAATCAAAAATTTGAATAGTCTACATTCTAAAAATGTTTTTGTAATATAAAATAAATTGTATATGCAAAAAGTTTAAATAAACAAGACTTATAGTTGGCTTGCAGATATAATATCTAGTATAAAACTTATATAACAATATATAAACAGACTACTTAAATTAAGTACCAAAAATATATATGTAACTAGCTGTAATCTTTAATATAAAAGAATTACTTTTCAAAGACAAACTTTAATATATAAAAAAAACAATTTAAAAGTATAAGAATATTAATCCTAATATAATAATTGTTATTTTTTAAATAGTAAATTTAAAATTCAAATTTTACTAATAATAAAATTTTAAAAAAACTATTTTATTCTAGCAATTTGGAATTTTTGAAATTGTAAGACTATAATTATGATATATCAAACCTAATTTTAAAAATATATAATATTATATAAACACATATCTAAAAAATATATATTTTATAAAAAGCTTTATTTAAAAATTCTAAATAAAGAAATAATACAATCTTTTTTTTTTTATTTATCCCTGATGTTAATACCTAGGGGCATGTGTGGCACTCTTTTATTAAAATCAAAATATTAAGAACATTGTATACATTTATATATATTTTTCATTTTTTGGGAACAGTTTTTTAGATTGTGGTACAGAGTATGTATGTCTTTGCGAAGACATTTAATTACTATTAGGGGTAGGATTCTGCTTGAGAGGTTGCTGTCTCCCCATTTGAAAGAGGTGTAAGTGCACCATATTTCATAAATTATGTTTGTATGCAACCAGAGAGTGGCTTGTTTGCTTTCGTTATTTATAATATTTGTTGCTGTAAAAATTTCTTCAATAGAGGTTGAAGGAGTCTCGGCTTGGTTAGTTTTTAGAAGGCCATAGGCCTATTTTCATATTTCTTTGCTAACTTTGTATTTAAGTGCAAAGTGCTTAGTGGTTTGTAGCTTATTGTCACACCAGAGGCAGTTTTCTGTAATAGAAGGGCTTATATGCTATAGCCGGTATCCTAGTAGTAAAGCTTTATGAAAAAGGCATCATAAAATATCCTTTTTCTTGTTAGTTGTTTTCTTAACCAGCATCCAGTTAGGGTGTTGGTTAGGATTAGGTGGCTCTGATGTTAGCCTTTTTCTTAGAATTTCAATGATTTTCTTGACTGAAAGTTCTTCTCCGTTAAGTTTTTCTATTTCAATATCTTTGAGCTCCCAAGGCCAGCTTATTGTTACAGTAACTTTGTCTTTGGCCTTTTTTCAAGCTAACAGGTATGGTTTCCATTTTTTTGGCTAGGCTTTTGATCTGATAATATTTGTTTTTAATGCCTGGTTTATTAATATGTTTCTTTTTTTGAGTAAGATTTCTGTGATTTTTTCTCTTTCATATTTGGCCTATATAAAGTCACTAGTAAGGAGTTTTTTCTATACTGATATTAGTCTAGCATCTAGTATATCTTCTACTATTGGAGCTTGAAGGCCATTTTGTTTAAGTGATTATTGGAATATAGAGTATCTAGGCAGCATTCTGGAATTGTTTTTAATCCAGAGTGTCATAAGTCTGTTAATTTCTGCAATCTGTTTTTTACTTGGTAGAGTCAGATATGCTGCATACCATATTCGTAAAAGTATAAGTGCCTTAGCTAAAATGATTTTTTCTCTAAAAGAAAGATTTTGATTAGATGATTTTTCTAGTATCTTTCTTATCCTGGTAATTGTTGTTGTCTATAAGTTTTTTTTAGGAATGCCTTTTGTGTTTACTTTATACTCAAAAATTGGTAGTGTTCCTGTTCTGTAGTTTTAGTAAATTGGGATTCATCCTTAAGTTCGATCCTGCAAGCTGTATTTGTAAAAGGCACTAATTTGGTTTTGTTTTTATTGATTTTTGCATTAGAGGCAGCTTTGTAGATTTCAAAAAGTTGCATAATGTTTATCCAGTCTGATGATGAGCTTATTCCTATTGTTAAGTTATCTGCATAAGCTGACAGTTTGAATAACTGATTTTTTAAAGGAATTCCTTGAATATTTCTTTCTAGTTGTATAAGTAGTAGTTCAAATGCAAGTACATATAGTAGGGGGAAGAGCGGATCCTCTTGTCATACTCCTCTTTCTACTCTAAAAGGTTCAAATAGGACATTGGCTTCCATAATGTGTGCTATTTGGTTTGAAAAGAGGTTGGCTATCAAGTTGGTCATTTTTTTGTCAAAGTTCATTTTTCTTAGAACTAGGTTCAGAAAGTTATAGTTTATTCTGTTAAAAGCCTTTTGCTGATCTACTAAAAGCATCCAGTGTTGTTTGAAGCTGTCTGATTGGTTTCTTAATATGGTAATTATATCCAAGGCTGTGTCCGTTATTGATCTTCCAGAAACAAATCCTTGTTGGTGATTGGGAATAATTTTCTTGCAGATTATGTTAAGCCTGTTTGCTATAATTTTCAT
>CAJVQA010007834.1:0-13465 GCA_910591915.1 Cetraspora pellucida | reverse complement strand
AGATGTTGTAAATGATCTTTCAAAATTGTCTTCTACAGGGTCAATCACTGTATGCTCAGCTCTCACAGCTGTGCAAGATACTATAGTCTACCTGTATGTTGGGTCTGATCATCATTAACATAGCCTTCTACATAAATAGGCTTGTCCACCTGCCTACTTATTTTATTTTCCTTATTAACTACAGTGGTTGTTTCTTTTAATAAGGTGGTGGCTGCTTCAATATTAGTTGTAGAAGACAAAGAATTTAAAAAGAAGATTGTAGGAAGAGAGAGTCAAGAATGGAGAATGGTTGGAAGTTAAGGTTGAATTTTTTTGCTAAAGATTTCTCAGCTGCAGAATAGGCAGTATTATTGAAATATTTAACAATTTGTAAGTAGGTAGATTTTTGATTATTGACAACATCAAAATAGGTAATGATTTGGGCAAGGAGTTTAGTATCAATAATGTTTTTTGTTAATAAGTTAATTGCCTTCTTTTTGGAAAGAGACTGTATGTTGTAATTTTCTGTTGCAGTTTGGTAATATAGTAAAAGGTAGCAGTAGAAGTAGTAATTGTGATGTTTAGGATTAGTTTTAATTTTGTTTTGTTTACAAACAAAGTTTTTAGCTTGATCAGCCAACTTATCAAGGGCTTTAATAGGAATAAGTTGGTCAAGTAAGGCAGTATGTTCTTTGTTTTTATAAAATAGTATAGTATTGAAAGTAGGATGAATCCATGTTTCATCCTCTTTAGGTGGAAATAAATAAGCAAGATTTGGTAAATATGTCATTGAAGAGTTTGGTGTTGTCTTGAAAGTTTTTGTCATTGATATATTGATATGATTTGTTGTTACAAGTGAGGAAATGGAAATTTGCAACATGAGATGCTTCCTCATATCACTCATAAGTGAATTAGATTTTTAGAATATGTAGGATTCAGGTGCTTGGAAAGTTGAAGAATAAAGTGCTAACGAAATTGAATTTAGAGAGAAGTTTTAACTTTTTCTTTGTCGATATTAGAAGAAAATTGTCAACTATAAGGAGGATAATAGGTTTCAAACCAAGAATTGAAGTGATCAAGAGAGTTCTTTAGAGAGAAAATGCAGAATCTTCGAGAAACAGTGTTTTTGGAACTTTGAAAAAGAGCTTGATGTTAAATCTAACATCTGATTGAATGGTAAGATATTTTTGGTCAAGGTTAATAGTTTAAGTAAAAAATTCAATTTTGAATCTTTTAGATTTAAGCTTTAAATCTTTGACAAATTTTTGGTAATCAATTGATTAATAATTATTAGATAGAAAAAGATAAAATCATGCAAGATTAAGGCAGAGTTGAAGATGATTGTAAGTGGTATATGGGAGAATGGTAACCAGTAAGGTAAAGATTTCAAGATAATTGAGTTTTGTGAAAAGGACAGTTGTAAATTTAAGCAGTAAGTTTTTAATAGTAGATTCAAGTAAATTAAATGAGATAGTAGCACTTTTGTCAATATTGAAGTTATTACTATAAATAAAATTAGTTAAGAATTCTGGTTATTGTTCAGCTATAATGTGAATAATGTAATAAAATAAGGACTTAAGTGCAGGTTGAGTAGAGGTAACTGGTTTAATTTCTTTATCAGAATAAAAGTCATAGAGAAATTTTTTAAGAAAGGTAAAGAGTTAAAGAGAGAATATGATTTGTAGATTGTACTTCTTTAGTAATTGAAAAATTTGCAAGCCAGTCATATATGGGGTTGGATTTTGGTTTGGCCACATTAGAGTAGGTTTGGAGAGGAGGTTTGTTTGAGGTACTGTCAAGTTGATTAGTATTACAGGAGTTGTTAAGATTTAAGTTAGAGTTGTCAGTGATGTTAGTAATAAGAGGTTAGTTAGAAATAGGATTAGTATGGGTAATTGTAGCAAAGAAAGAGTCAATAAAGTTAGAAATAGTAGAGGAAGTTTGGTTAGAAAAATTAGTGCTGGGATTAGTGGTTTGGTTAGATTTCATTAAGATATTTTAAAAAGTTTGAATAAGATTTTTCTTGGTTTGGGATGAACTAGCTTTATGCTGAAATGAGGCAGTCATACAGGTAAGATAATAGACTTTATTGTTTTTAGTAATATATTTTTCAATGAAATAATGATGCTTAT
The DNA here is from genome assembly GCA_910591915.1 of Cetraspora pellucida. Lineage (NCBI taxonomy): Eukaryota > Fungi > Glomeromycota > Glomeromycetes > Diversisporales > Gigasporaceae > Cetraspora > Cetraspora pellucida. The sequence continues at coordinate 11,354 of CAJVQA010007834.1, read as the reverse complement.
TTCTCTTAGTACAACCAATTGAAACAGAGCATTTTGGACAGATATGATAGTGTACATCAGGTATAGGAGATAGAGGAACACTATTAGTAGAAAAAGAAATATTAGATATAAGATCTTGACTTGTTTTGTTGAGTTTTTTGGAGTTGCTATTAATATAAGTGGTAGTAAAGTCAATAGCTTGAATGTGATTGGTATTGGTAGGTGAGATAAATTTAGTGTGATATTTGCTACAAAGACAAATAATCACAGAAGTAGAGGAAGGAACTTAAAAAAAATATGTAATCTTATGTGATCTAAGATTTTTTGTTAAGCAAAAGGTTGGTTGGCTTTTAGGAGGAATTGGATGAGCCTTATTTCCTTGTTCTTCTTCATAAAGAGTGATTCCAAAACTATCAGAGAAGTTTTGATAGAAGTAATCAAGGTCTGCAGTATCAGGCTCTTGATGAGTTAATATAAGCATTTTGCAATATTTGTAAATTAGGTAGGAATAAAAAAAAAGAGAATTAAGACTTTGAGAATTTTGATAAATAACAAATATGGTAATAAGTATTAATTTTGCAAGAGTGGTAAATAAAAGCAAGGATTGTATTGTAGAAGTGTCACTAGGGTAGTACTAGAGTGTAACTAGAATAGTTAGGGTCACTACTGTAACTTAGGTACTGGACACAACTGTAACTTATAATATAAATTACTGTATAATATAGATAGGAACCAAATATAGTAATAATAGATTGTATTGAATGAATATTTACAAAAAGATTAGTTACAGATATTGGTGTAAATTAATAAGATCTGAATTTGGAATGATTGTATAGTTATATGAAAAACATGTAAGGGAAAAAGGGAATGAGATAAGGACAAAAAATAGAAAAAGAGTTTTGCAAGATAGTAAATATTAAATTTAGTTGTAGTTTGACCAATATTAGGTCAAAAATCTTTGTTTAGAGCTTGTTTTGACTAGGTTACTGTATACTACAACTTTAATTAAGGGTATAAAACAGGTTAAGTCAGTAGAAACTGCAAGATAATTAAAAGTTATAAGCTAAAGACCAAAGGTCATCAGTACAGTTTTTTCAATGAGTTTAAATTATTAAAGCTTAATATTTGCAGGATATATATAAAATATGAGCTGAATAAGTTTACTTAAGGGCCCAGGACAGGTTGTCTTAATAAAATAAATAGGTATAAGAGTTTTTAAACAGATGAATTTTTTGTTAATTTTTGTGCAATGGATTTGCAGAAAGAGTTTCAATAATTCAAAATTATAATAAATATACTAAATACTTATTATTATAAAACACAAAACTTTACTCTAATATTTCATCTTTGCTAATTTGCAAAACATAATGTTTTATTTTTTAACTTTATATACTTATCAGAAATTTTTACTAACTATCTTATAACTTATAAAATACTCTCTTCAAAATTATCTAATTTAATTATTTAAAGTTTAAAAAACAATATAATTTTTTTTCTTAAACAAATTACAATAGCAGACAATTTACATTTTCTTATATATATAATATATATTTATGAACATGTAAACTTATACAAGATTGTTAACCAACATTGTTTATACAAATTTTTTTCTTAACAAAACAACAATATTATATAACCTGGCTTTATCTAACTCTTTTTTCTAAAAACTTTTTTAGTAATTCAATAAATCTTCTTTTTTATTTCAGTTTATTTTTTTTTTTACAAAATTTTTATAATAATAGTTAACAAAATTTTTTCTTTCACCAAATTTATTTTTACAAAACTAGCTTTTGCTAATCTTATAATCATTTATCTAATTTTACTATAACTACTTCTATTTTATTTTCAATAATCTCAAATTTTTAATCTATTAGTATTGCTTACAGTCAACTTAAATTTATTAACAAATTACTACAAATTGACTTTAATAAAATTCTCTTATTTATTTATATTAATAATTATATATTTCCTAAACTCTTATTCTTCTCTTATCCTTTAGTAAATTTAACTTCTTCTGAAATTTTACTTATTTAATAAACTGTTAAATTAACTTTATATTAAATTAATTAATCAAACTCTATTCTTTGATTAGAAATTCTAATTTAGACAATCTAATTTTCTATATAAATAATTTTATTAAAAACTATCAAACACCAAATATTAAATTAGGCATAGACTAAATTTGTAATGTTGATACTAATATAGACTTTAATGTAAGCATAAAATTATATATTAATATTAATTATACTAAAGTTAAAGCAATTTTATTATTTTCTTTAATTATTTTATCAAGCATTATTATTATAATTCATTTTAGCAACTAAATAATAATCAAAAATTTTTTAAAAAAAACTCTTTCTGTAAATCATTTTTATACAAAAATAACTAAAAATTCATTAGTACTAAAATCATTAATATCTGGTTATTTTATTAAAATAACTAACTTTAGCATTTTAGTAAACTTGTTCAGTTATTAATTTTACATATATTTTGAAAGATTTAAAAAGATAGCTCTCAAATTCACAGTTTAATACTGCAATAACTGACTTTAGAGTTCTAAACTCTTTCTATAATTATTTCTTGACAATGAGCTTTACAACCTACTCTATAGTCCTAAGAAAAATTGTAGAGCTCATTTCTTTGATCAAAACAAGGTCTAAACAAACTCAATAGGCTTAATATTAACAAAGATACTTTAAAAAATAGCTTTAATTCTCTTGCAAACTTCTCAAAAAATTCTTTTTTATTTAACCCCAACTTTTTTTCTCTTACATGATTTTTGTGTAATATTAAATTATTATTACAATTGTTTTTATAGTAAACCAATTAATATTACTTAAAATACCAAAAATTTTTTATTGGTTTTTCTTCTTTTACTAATTTGACTTTGTACACTATTACAAGTCTTTTTTGGGTATATAACTAAATTGTTATATTAAGCTACACTTGTCATACCAGCTACACCTTGTACTATATAGATTATACAAAATTTGTTCTCAAGATTACACAAAGTCACAGCAACTGCAGTAGCCACAGTATTACATCATACTCCTGTCAAGCCAACCCTTGCTATTATAAATCTTATATATTAAAAATATTAATAGCTAACAACAAAAAATTTTACTAAGTAATATTAACTTTCATCCTTAAGTATACCTGTAGTATTTTTCTTTCTTTATTAAATAGAATAAATACTTAGACTTTCCAAGAGCCAGATCATTTTGATCTTGACTATTTTCATAACAAGTATAATGATCATTATGGTATAATGATTAGAGAAATACAACCTACACAACTTAAAGTGATGCCATTTGTATTTAATCAATCTAAATTCAATATCACTAAATCTCTTCACTATTTTAAGACTCCTACTCAACCTACCATTGTCTGCTGTTATTGTTAAAAATTATATACTCTCTTTATTTCCAACAATTTTAATATTCAAATCAGACAAGTAACTCCTCCTTCTTCTTCTCAAAAATCCACATATATAAATATTGATATTACACCTAAACAAGACAAACAACTTAAAAAAATTATTCCTCAATCACCAATTATAAAAACAACTACTATTCCTTTATTATTATTCCCCTTAAACTATTCTACAACTCAACAAGAAACTTCATCTAGTTCAAAACAAACTTCTTAAATCCAAATACATTCTCATCATATATATACTTATATTATTTGTCAAAATAAAAACATCTTATATGCTTTCTTAGAAAATAATACACATTTACTTCTTGACAAATCTATTCTTATTATCAAATGATTTTCAGCACATTCTAAATGTATTTATAAACTTAAACTCAAACCTATTATTCAAACCAAAGCACTTACTCCTATACAAATTCAAACTGCTCTTGTAATTAAATTTATTATATTATCCAAAGAAGAGAAAATTTTAATTTTTAAAAAATTACTAGGATTATTAAAACAAAACAAAATCAACAAATCAACAAAAAACAACAAACCTATATTAAAAACAATCTATTACTAAAAATCCTCTTACTTCTAAACTTATATCTCTTATTTCTATTATAGATGAAACAAGTAATAATAAACAACAACAATCCTACAGTTATGCAACAAGAGCTAAACTCAACCTATCATTTGATTGGTTAGCAAACTTTCTAGTCACTGATGAAATACAAAACTATACAAAATTAGAAACTAGGTATCATGTCAGCTCTTTAATTTCCTTAAAGAACACTTATATAACTTTTATTCTGATAAAGTCCTTAAAGAAGTTACAGAAACCAAATATGTACTTAAAGCTAGTTTCTATTTGTTGATTAGACAAATGGCTGGTACTAAACCAAAATTTCTTATTGACTTAATCCAAAAACACAACTCCAAAACAGATAAAGCTACAACAATTCCTTTTAATATTCTAGAAGTAAGTCTTAAAAAACTTATTCATACATTCTCAACAGTTTTCTTTACCAAACTCAACTACTCTGAAATATTTGCCTTTCCTTCAACAATTTTACTAATTAAAACTGAGAACTGTTTACAATTTTGTCTCAAGCTTACTCACTTATATTTATATCTTTCTAATAACTATCAAGCAATCAACTACACAAAATTTGCTAAAGATATTAAACTTAGACCTAAAAGGTTTAAAATAACATCTGAGGTTACTAATTTTGATAAAGAATAACAATATTTTCTATCAAAATAGATAATCATTTCAACATCAAACTGAATTTTAATTTTCTGAAATCTCTTTTCTTTGACAAATATAACATACCATCACTTAAAAACTTACTTAGTCATTTTAATGAATGGTTTAAAAAAGCCTTTCTATTATATAGTTAACAATTTTCTAATACAATTAACAAAACTAAAGTATCTAACTATCTTAAATATGAATTTAGACAAAACTTTATCTCACATCTAAAAAACCTTTTGCCAACTAATATTCAATTCATTAAACCAACTAATCTTCAAGAACAATGTCATAAAACCTTTAGACATGCCAACTATCATGTACTTACTTGTACAGATTCTAAATGTTCTTACCTTGAACCAACTGATACAAAAGAAAAAACAAAAGAAACTGATACTAATTCAAATAAAATCTTTATACCACAATCTACACATAACTCATCTATACTTATTAAAGATATATTTAAAATGTCTTACAAAACCTATCTCAAAGAAGATACTAAAACATGAAATAAACCTTTCCTTGATGTATCTATATTCTATATTAAAGACAAACATGAAGTCACATTTACAAAACCAATCCCTACTTTAACTCTTAATGAATTAGCAACAAAGGCAGAAGAGTACACTTGTTCTTCTAATGCTGTCAAGACTAATTCTAAATGACGAGACTTTTACTTTTACCAATATTTATCTATATATCATAATATTGCTGCTCAAAATCACAATATTGACAAAATGAATAAACAACAAGCCATCAAATTTCTTACAACAAAACTAATTGATACTGACTTTCTAGTTTGAGTCATTACATATTTTAATTGCATATGAGATAATTCTCCAAATTATTCTAAAATAACCAAATTCTATAAAGAAAAAACCTTATCATAAGCAGAAACAATTCTTCACAACAAATTCAATATCAAATTTGAAATACCCATTTCAATTGAGGAGTTACTCTTCTTGAAAAATGAAGAAGAAGTTCCTTTTCAATAAATTCTTCTGTAGTACTCATAAAAGTAGCCACTGCTTTTGGAATCATAATGTTCTTCATTAATAATAGGCCATTTTCAGAAGAGAATAATGTAAGTGGACAGGTGGTTAAGTTCATTTATGCAGAGAACCAAGTTAATGATAATTTGACTTTATATACAGAGCAGGCTGCTATAGTACTTTTTGCAACTGTGTGAGCTAAGCATATGGTAAGTGAAACTACAAAGAATTTTCTACTTCCTTGAACCCTATTTCATTAATTCATATTAAGAAAGCTTTGCAAGAACTAACTCACAATGCATTATATGATCCAAACTCTTGCTATAACCAATGGTTAACACATCTAAAGCTACTTTTACTTCTACATTCACAAACACTCAACTTATTTCTAAAACACATCTACCAATACAATTTTATACAATATAATAATTTTAACTATGCACTAAGATTAGCAATCAAACTGAACTATAGTGAATGCTATTTATGCCCACCATATATGTCTCAACCCTTACCTAATTACTTCTTTCTACAATTATCAGGTTATATCTACTATTCATCAATACCTATCCTTTCCAAATTCTATTTAATTAACAATAATACATTAGATACTAACCTAATCATAAAAGATAATAAATTAGATAACAATTACACCCAAATGGTAGGAGCTATTTTAGAAAGCCATGATAGAACAACTATAACTAACCGATACTATGACAATATCCAATTTAATACTTGCTATAACAAATTCCTATGTTACAACCACATATCACTATTTTTTTATTCTCAAACTATTATTAATTTTTTATATCACATTTACAGCTTTGGCTATTCATCTGATAACCTATATGGCTACAAATTAACTATCTCTATTAAAAATGATCATAGTGAAGCTTATGTCTATCTTCTATTCGAACCCAAACCTTTACTTAATTACTTTATTTTATCAGTTCAAGTTATCTGGCATTATCCAAATATACAACTAAAATTCAAGACATCAGTATCAGCCTTTACTATACCAGCGTCTCTAGATAATCCAATACTCTTTTCTTTATTCAATATACCCAACCTTAATGCTAAATCTGACTCTAACTCTCTCTCCAATAATGACCTACTTTAACTTAACATCTTAACGCATAATGTGCAAAGATATAATATACAAGAAAAATGACTATTATGGGAAAATTATTGTCTAACTTATAATTTACATATAATTAGTTTTACTGAAACCAAAATTGCTAAAAACATAAAAACCAAATTCTGGAACACATCTCAATACTTATATTTTTAGTTCAACTCTACAGAATCCAAAGAAGGAACATGTATAATAATTAAAAATAATATCAAACCTCATATATATAACATACTTACTCAACCTGGTAGTGCTATTGCCATAGATGTTTTTTTTAAAAATGACTACAAATTTAGAATTATTTTAGTATATCTCTCATCAACCAACACTAGTAAATGCAGACTTACACAAAATACAGTTACCACATAGATACAACAAGCAATATCATTAAATTTATATCCTATTATACTTAGAGACTTTAATGCAGACCACAATATCACTACAACATCAACAACTAAATTTCAATTACTTAATTATCTACATAGTACCAACATGTTTGACCTAGCAGATTATGCTAATAATCTACAAAATACATAGCACAGTTCATGATATCAGACTAGAATTGACTATATATAGGCCTACGACTTTCTTATACCTTACTTACAAGAATTCAAACTTGATAATTCTTCAGCTTCTATTAACAGTGACTACTAAATCTTAACATCAACATGAACATTTACATTTGCTATAACCAAGATCAGACATAAAAGTAAAAGCAAATGATGTATATTTAATTACAAAGTTATATTCTAAGAAGATTGAAACAATTTTACAGATCAAGTAAATTCTAACATAATACAACACCAGATCTTAACTGTAGCAAATACAGCAGAAAGCTTAGAAAAACATGGCACAAAATACACACCAGTATTATCAATACAGCATTTCAACATATTTTTAACAAAAAATATACTGTTAGAAGTTTTTATTATACATTTACATAAAAGCAACTCAACTACACTATGATCTTAAAACTATAGATCATATAATGCATCATACCAAAAAATATTTTTCTCATCAAATACCATTATTTACTAACATTCACAACTTAATTAACTACATCAACAACACTCATAAGTTTACTATTAAACCTCTAATTTAACCTAACTACATACAAAAACTTTCTGAAAAAAACTTTACAATGCCAGAAACCTAGAGAATGCTAAACATTTTAGAAACTATATTAACCTAGCCACTAACAAATGATGTAAACATCTAACTACTCAACTAACCAAAATGATTAACAGTATACTAAACTGACATACTGACACAGTACACTTTCAAAATATCAAAGCTAATAACAATTTAATTACTGATCTTATAAAAATTTAACAACATATTAGCAATCATTTCAATGAATAGACAGCCTATCATTCACTTGATGAAGATATTTTTAACAATAATTGGAAAAATATCTACCAACCTAACTATAGTATTAATAGAGAATAGTATACTCCTATACTTCAAGAAATTAATACTGAAGAAATCATGAGCATTATACAACAACTACCCAATAACAAAGCTTGTGGCCTAACAGGAATCAGTTATGAAATGATTAAACACTTAGGTCCCAATATGCTAACAGCACTTATAGCATTTTCAACAGATGTTTAACTACACAAAACATTCCAAAACAATAAAAATACAGCAGAATATATCCTATTTTAAAAAAATCAGAGTTTGATAGAAATTTTAACAATACATGACTAATTAGCTTAATTGAACATACTAAAAAACTATATACTAAAATCCTTACTAACAGACTATCACATGTTCTAACAAAACATCAAATTCTCAACCCATATAACTATGTTGCACTTCTTGGCAATTCAACCAATAATCCAATTCACATACTCAATAACTTTCTTAAAGATGCCAAGTGTACTAAAAAACATATCTGAATTCTATTTTAGAACAAAAGTAAAGCTTATGATTCTGTTAACATAAACCTGTTAACTAAAGCCCTTGAGAGATTTAACATGCCCTATTAATTAGTTAACATACTTATTAATCTTCTTCATGATCGATCTAATCAAATTATTACTAATCTTGGACTTACACCCTCATATGAGGTACAAAATGGTATAAATCAAGGTGAAACCATAACCCTCTTCTTTGGTGAATCTACTATGATCCTTTAATAAGTTATATATATAATACATATACATATATAATACATATACTGGCTATACTACTACAACCAAATAGCTTACTTAAATTAGTCCTAGTAGATATCAATCTGCTATTGCCTCTACATCTGTATTGGCATATATTGATGATACACTGTGGTTTGCAGACTCAATAGAACAACTTCAAGCAATTGTTCAAACAGCTGCATCCTTCTATACAATGGCTCATATAAAAGTCAATCTACATAAATCCTTTTTAACCTCAAATATCAAATCTAGTATACATATCAATTTTATAAACCAATCAATTCAATCACAACCAAACAACACTCTTTTTAAATTCCTAGGCTGCTGGTTTATAGCTGCTCTACAATATGCAATATAAACTAAACTAATATAACAAAAAACACTTGAACTGAACAATATACTTATAACTAAAAATATTACAGACAAACAAGCTACTTATATTATTAATACTGTAATTATTTCAACCTTAGAATATTGCATACACAACATAGTACTATTATATTCAATATGCAACCAAATTACATCATAATACCTTATTATAGCAAAACACAAAGCTAAACTTTCAATATCTACACCAAATAGCATACTACTTAATTATAATATATATAGTATTAAAAACATATGGGATATACAAGCACAACATCACATATTCAAATTTCAACTTCATATCAATGACTCAAGTTTAATAGGCATTAGTACCCATATTCGACTTCAACAACTGCAAAACAATTATGATCAACAACTATTATTTTACAATATTCCCACCTATATATAGATGAACTTAACAAAAATACAACTACCTATAAAATAATATAACTGCTTAATAAATTTCAGCTAACTTTCTAGTCAACTCTAATATTCTTAGACCTTACACAATTTAGCATCCATATACACCAATTGAACAATTTCTTACTACACATAAACTTTATATACAATTCAAAAAACAACTACATACTAAAGAAATAATGTACTTCAAACAACTAACATCATATAATAACTTTGTATTACTTGACTGGAAACATATATCTCCAAGAATTCAATATATACCTAAAGGCTGTAAGCCATTATGGTTTACTACTTTAGAAAATACCAGATTAATTAGTTCCCAATTACAATTATCTCATATCAACTTTATTTCATTTACTACTGGACACTACAAAAGTATACCCAAACCTTGGATAATTGCTTATGATCATAAATAAAACAATATTACTATAGGTAAAGCAAGAAAATACAACTAAACAGAAGACACAATCTCTATAACACATTGGCTAATTGACTTTGATACCTCATATACTCACCTATACCTTTCAGTTAACTATACCTGTAAACAATATACAGAATGCTACTTCAATTTCAATTATATACAAAACAAATGTATATTTAATATTCTTACCAACTTTACAACCAAATTCCTAGGCAGAAAAGTTAACTTCAATTCCTTTATTATACTCAATCTTCATGCAAATCTACTTGACCTACTATATTCTATCACACTATGAAACTCTACTACAATACCTTCACAATCTAATACCTGACATCTTTGTACAAAATCAAGCTACAGAAATTCTTTAACAAATTGTATACAACAACTTACACTATTCACAGTTTACATTTTATACTAATGACTCTTTAAGCAATATTATCAATAACAAATACAAAATGGGTATTGGTTGGATTCAAATCCAAGATGAGACTATATTGAATTAATATTTAGCAGAAATTAAACTTTGACCCTCATCATACAAAGCAGAACTTACAGCAATCTTCTCTGCTGTTAGCACATGCCCAAAACAGAGTACTATTACTATTTATACTAACTTACAATCAATAATTTCCAAATACAATAAGCTTATATAGTCACCATTTATATTTAACAAAATATATTCTTTTAACTACTGCCAATATGACATACATTTCTAAACTTTATTACTGCATACCAAATTCAAATTAATTTCTATAAAGTAACTGTACATAGTAGTAATATGCTAAATGACATAGCTGACAAACTAGCTAAAAACCAAAACCAACTACATATACTCAGTCTTCTTTATACCAATATATACAATTCATCATATTATCTCTATTATGACAAATATGTCATAGAACAACCTACATGTAAAACTATCAAAAACATTAGTAATGCCTACAACATAGCAATATAGTTCTCTTAACATCAGATGAAAAACATCCTTCCTCTATTTTTGCAAATTAACTAAAATGCTATCTGGCTTTTTCTTAACAACAATCACAAAAGATTTACATCTTATACTAGTTTTATTTTATATCAAGAAAAAACATTCAAAATTAAACTGATGCTAGAAATACTACTTACATTATTTTACCTATATTCTCTTTATCCAACAACATATTCTAATCTTAATTGCATTTCATGCAATACATATGACAGTCAGCTACATTGGCTA
>CAJVQA010007833.1:0-13466 GCA_910591915.1 Cetraspora pellucida | reverse complement strand
AATAGAGCTTAGAACCGGTTTTACTTTTCATGGTTTTAATAGTTTTAACACAAAAAAAATAAAACTGGTTTAGACTTTAATATATAAGATCAACTAGCTATATAAATAAATCGACTAAAAAAGTCGACTAGTCGACTTTAGTCGACTTAATAATAATCGACTACAATCACTATCTTCATCACTGCTTATTTCATATTGTTGTCTCTTCTTTTCAACATCAACTATATTTATGTTTTTCATATTTTTACCTTTTTCTATTCTTTCTATTTTTGCTTCCTTTTTTAGTATTTCTTTACTCTTCATGCTTAACAAGTAGTTAAATAATTTTGAATTTTAATCTATTGCTAAAAGCTTATCTGCCTATTCTTCTATTATGCTTCTTGTTAATGAAAAGGTCTCTGCTCTTTTGAGTGCTTCAAGTACTTGCCCATAAAGAAGTACATTACCCATTGTAATATTTTTTGGGTCATAAATTGCAAGATCTTTTGCTATATACTCTAAATTGCTAGGGTTATCTATTCTTTTTGATAAAATTTCATTTAATATTCTGCTGTCTATATATTTTCTATTTCTATCACCAAAACCTCTTATATGTTGTATTAATTCTATATTACCTGGAAGGCCTAGTCTGCACTGTATTTCTGTTTCTATTTTAGTTTGTTGTTTTTCTATTTGCTTAGCAGTACACATAGAAACTTTTATCTATTATTTTCTAATTAAGATAATATTGTTGTTTGTGTAATATGCTGTGTTTGTTGTTGTTTTGTTGTCAGCTGATCACATGTCTGACTGTTTGTTTTTATGGTCTCAGATGGTTTTCCACTTTTTCAAAAATAATAAAAAATTTTGCAAACTTTTCAAATCAGATTAAAACTAATTAAGAACCTTATTGAAGAATGCTGTATTTATATTAGTGTATTGATAGAAAGCTTGTATTTTTATACTAAACCTTTCTTTAATAGCTTTGTGTAGGTTTATCTAATCTGTTTTGTTCTACTTCTATATACTAATTTTGCTTATTAAAGTTTGTTGAAGATTGGTTTTCTTGCTGTTGCTTGTTGCTACTCTAGTTTATTTCTTGTTTCTAAGTTAATTAGCTGTATTTCTATGTTTTTTATTTTTTTTTGTAGTGCTCTATATATTGCTTGCTTATGTGTTTTAATGTTATTTTATGTTTTTGCTTTCTGTGAATTTCAGTTGAGGGATCTACTGAATTTTGATTATTTTGCATATTATTCTTTAAAATATATATTAATATAATATTTCTTAAAACCTTAAACTGATTCTAAAAAGAAAATAAGTAAAAATTTAATATTTTTTTCTAATAAATATAATATCATTTGTTAAACTCATATATATACTTATCTTCTTTTGCTAACTATTGTAAGATTTGTAATACAGATTTAATATTATATTTATTTAATAGTTACAAAGAATATAGCATATAATAGTCAATAGTAATTAAAAAAAACAAATAGTTAAGATAATATAATGATAATAATAATATTAAAATTATAATATTGATAAAATAATAATAATAAAATATACAAATACAAAATAATTTAACTATTTAAAGTTATATTTATAAAATCTAATAATAAAAAGAATGAAAATATTGCTAAAAGTTATGATAACAAAATTACAAATAATGAATTCAAAGTCAATATAGTAATAATAAAGCTGCAAAAAATAAAAATGTTTTATAAACAATACTATATTAATAATATTATTTTAAGCAAATATAAGAAAATTGAAAAATTTTTGAATATTATAGAAACAGACTTTGCAATATAAGAATAAAATCTGTTTTATTTGTTTAATTTTATAGTTGAATAAAAAAAAATATCTTTTATAATGCACACAAATTCTAATTAATTGTATTATTTTTTTAAAAAAAATATTAAGATAAGTACTTGCAAACTAGGATTTTATTGATAATATATTTAGTAAGCAATACTATATATATAGTGTTGCTACTTACTCTAGATTGTTACCTACTTATGAGTATATATTGTTGCCTTCTTATAAGTATATTGTTACCTACTTGTTTTATAGCTACTTATTTTGACCTCTATTAAGCTTGCATCATCATTTGAGTGACAAATGATTTGTGCTTGCATCATCAGATATATTAGTATTTGCTCTATTATTCGAGTGATAAATGATTCAGACTTGCATCATCATTTGAGTGATGATGAATTTGTAATCACTTCATCATTCGGGTAATAATGAATCTTGCCAAAATTTTGTTAAACAAAAAATGACTAATATGCTAACGATGTATTCAGTCACATGTTATCATTTGTGGGCCCGATGTGAGAGCTATGCCCAAACTGGGCACATAGTGCCTTAGCTTTCTGGTTAATTCCTCAATGAGAGCCAGAGTTAAGACATATAATGCTAAAATAGTATTCATATCCTAGCTTTGTATAATGCACTCAAACATCACTCAAGGATGAGGCATGTAGTGCTGAATAGTTATCCTTACCTAGTGGCTCACAAAAGCATAATTTTATTTTATATATATATCTGTAATAATTTTACCTTTGTGGGCCACTTTTTTTATTTGAAATAATACTTATATAATGCACTTAATTATTAATCAAGAATGAGACACTATATGCCAAATTGTTATTCTTATCTGATGGCCCATTAAAGTACAATTTTATTTTATATATATCTGTAATAATTATTTCTTTGTGGGCTACTTTTTTTTACTCAAAATATTATTCAAACTGAAAAATCTTTGGTGGCCAACATTTTTCGGCATAAGTTGTTTTTATTAGTACTACTTAAAGCATATTACTTATTCTAAACTATACTCTGATTGAAATTATATAACACAAAAATAGTTATCAAGAAAGCTAAGCTTCAAGTCTCTGACTTATATATACCTTAATCCATATACTGGAAGCACTTACCAAAATTTCATTTTGATCTGGCAGGCAGATACACAAATCAGATGACAGCAACTGCTACCATGATCCAGAAATCTCTTTCATCATCTAAATCTTATTATCCAAAATTGTATGACACAAAAACCCCTTTATATGATTCAGGTATCAGAATATTAATTTTTTATTTAAATTTTTTCTTATGCTTATTATAAAAGTGATATAAATCTCTTTATTCAGATATATAACTAGCTAAATGTAGCAATCTCTTTACTTCAAAAATTACTATTTAACTAGATTGTAATATCTTAAACAATAGTTATGCATATTCAATAAGGGCCAAAGAGTAGGTTTTTAATTCTTTTTTGTATAGAATAGTAGAAACCTTCATTTTAGCCTCGAAATTTCACTTATATTTTAGGAAAGTGATCTCATTCATACTCTTATGCTCTTTTTTCCAATAATTATTATTATCCTGCATTTCAAAGGCAATCTTAGTTTTTCATTGTTCTAATTTTTCTTGAGACATTTAAAATTTTTGTTGTAAATAGTAGATAAGCATATTTATATTAGATTCATTTTTAATAAGAAATTCTGAAGATAGAAAAATTGCTGAAAGCAGGCATATCATGTCTAAGGATTCAGGTATCTCTTTCTTAGTTTTAGTAATACTTGAAAATTGCTTTGCATCATTCAATCGATTTTGAGTTAATACTAAAGAAGACAATTGTGACAAATTTGTTACAAATTTCTCAACTATATTATTGCAAGAACTTTCTTTACAAACCTCATTACTGGATTTTGAAATGGCTATATCAGTAATAATAGGTATTGAATTGAAAAGTTTTTGAGTTTCATTAATTGATTCTGGCTTATATGATGGAAGAATTGAAGTTATAAAGTAATAATTAGAAGTATTTGACTTTATATCCATTAGTTCTTTTTGAGTTATAAGCCTAGCTCCATTATCTGGCACATGATAAATCCAAAAGTGCTTTTTCATACTCTTTGATCTTTTGATCCTTCTCTTTTTCACCCACTCTTGACAGTATAATCACACCAATTTTCTGCTATTGCATTAATCAATTTTACTATAGCTTTGAGATTAGGAGTTCCCTTAGTCTGGGATTTAAAGCCAAAGAGTAGCAAGACATCTTCTTGAATTTTAACAATTTTTTTCTGTAATTGTTTAAAAACTTTTGTCATGTCATTACTAGAAAGAATTTTTGTATCATTAATACTACTGAATCCTACTGATTGAAAAAGGCCACATACTGCCTCCTATTGTTTTGCCAAATAAAATTTATGTAAATCATTTGAGGACAGATTCATAGAATTGTGTAAATCTTTCTATTGCATTGATTCTTTGATTTTCAGATTTTCCAAAGCCTTTATTTCATCTGAATTTTGTTTTTAATAATAGGCAAGTCTTCTAAGATATTGTAAAGGTTTAGAGTTATTATATTTTTTTACGAAATCTTTATCACAAAGTTTAATCCAATCATCATTGTTCATGCTTTAGTTCCAAATATCATTCTTGTCACCAATATTACCTAAAGCATATGTTTTCCATAAATAATAATGTTGTAGAGCAATATTATCAGTGAAAGAGCATATAGAATTTTGCTTAAGAATTTCAGCTTCATTAAGAGTAATATCAAGTGCATTTGCTATTAATTCTGCATCTGCGCCTTTAATTTTTTCCTCAATATTCTTAATAATATGAGAAATTTTCTTTCTGTTAACTTTTTCAGTATCTTTTACCAAAAATAATTCAAAAGTTATTCCAGTATTAGCAATGAGACTGCAAAGAATTTCAGAAAAGTATTTAGCTGATAAGCATCTCTAATATTCAACTTCAATATAGGTTTCTACTGCTGGAAATAAATTAAGTGTATAACAATCAGCAATTTTATCTCATGCATGCTGGTCTTTTATTATTATTGGTAAGTCTTCAGACCTTAATGCTGAAAGTTCAGCCTGAATAAGTTCTCAGCATGGTTCTTTGAAAATGTCAAATTTTTTGCTATGATGAAGTAAAACTATATGTAATAAGCAGTCACAGATTCTGAATAATATTTAAGCAAACACTTCAATATGAACTGGAGTAGCAATATTAGTAATTTCTATAACTGCATCAAAATAACTAGAGATTTCAAAAAAGATGCCAGCTTCCATAGTGCTTGTATAAATTATACAGTCAAGAATACTCCAAGTAGCATCAATATTAACAAAATCATCTTGATATTGTTTTTTATCAATTTGGCCAAAATAAACTCGTGATAAAATGAATGAACCATTCAGTTTTTGCAATTTAGATGCTTGATTAGCTAAGGCTCAAGCTTTTTTACAGGATGTCATAACAAATACAGCATGCTTATCTTCTTGGAGCATTCTAAAACCTCTACGTATAGCTTCTGAACCTTTATCTGGATCGTAAAGAAATTTAATAATCTCTTCTTTATATGGTTAATATTTGTTATTAATAACTCAAACATTTTCACCTTCATATGATTTTAAGAAAGCTAAAGTTGAATCATTTGCAAAAGTGTCTATAGCAACAATATAAATAGCTATATTTAACAAATCATGCATAGCATTGAAAGATTCTTGAGCATGAACTCCACTACCTATTTGATGCATAGTGGCATTTGTTTTATCTAAAATTGCTATACAGGAATGACTCTCTTGAAAATCAAGACGAAATACTTTTAACTTGTACAATAATAAGATCCCACTCACATATCTTTAGGTCAGTCACAATATTCTGATATTGCTCTATTTTGAAATCAAATTTTTCTAATTCTTTAAGTTTAGCTTCAGATTTATTACTAAGAGTTTTGTGATATGAAACCCAGATAGTACAAGGTAAATTAATACTATTTGAGCTAAAGATGCCAAAATTTTTCTTAATGTTTTAGTTTTCCCAATATCTACAATAGAATGAATAAGAATAGTACTAGACTCTTTACTTAAAAAGTTCAAAAAAGCAGCTAGGACATCCTCCATTTCTTTTATATTAATACTTTCCCTAGATAATTCAGGAAATTGATATGGAGTTAATAGAGCCTTGGGTAATTTTTCATATAATCTTTATTTCTTGGACTTTTCTTTCAATTCTACTTTATCTGATATCTTATTGAAGCTAAGGCCCTTGTGATCTGGCTTGTATTGTTTTTGGCGATAACACTTAAGTATAAAATATCCATTTTTTCAAATAAATCTGTAGAGTTGGTCTTTTTCATGTTTAACATCACATATAGGATATTCTTTTATCAATTGTGAATGAAAGTTAACAAACCCTTTCTCAATTCTTTCAATCTGAAGCCATCCATATTTTTCAATAACTAAATTAGCATCTTTAACTATAGCATCTTCATCATTAATAGATTTGAATTTCTTTTCTGTTGGTTTTTCTTTTGAAAAAGTCTGTGGCCAGATCACAGAATAATCAGATTTTTGTTAAACCAAATAATCTTATAATTTTTGAAATCTATTTTTAACAGAGCCAATAACTGGTCTTTTAATACATCCTTCTTTTGCTGATCCAAGAAGCTGAAAATTAAAATGCATTTTAGGAAGGCCATTATTAATAAATTTGGAATAAGGTTCCTCAACTAATTCTATAACCTTTTCCAGGAATCTCTTAAGTTCTCTATAATCTATGAATCAGGCACAAGGATAAATAATATGCCAACTACATTTCTTAGCATTTGATGAACTTGCCAAAACAAAGTTATTTAATGATACCATGCAATCCAATGCAGAATATAATGTATCTGCACAAGTGACTAAAATTCGAGATATCAAATCTTCTCAGTTAATTTTTTCACTATCTAAAGAAGCATGTTTAGGATTATTTGGATCAGGTTTTTGTCTTGCATCAATATCAATAATTAAGTGTAGGGGCTGGTTCTCATCGATACATTCATGAGTATTAGATATTCTATAAACTTCACTAGGATGATCGATCATTGTATAACTTTTTTCTGCCATCCAAATTACATATTGAGAATGAATCTCCTTAGGTCAATATGCATCTAAAAGTGCAGTATCATTTTTATCAGTATGGCCATTAGATGCAAGCCAGTATTTATAAAATGTATATTCTTTATGGCCAGATTCATAGTTAAGATCTGTTAAACCTATAAAAAGCCTTTTTGTTTCATTATATTCAGCTAACTTTTGATTTAAGTATTGTTGCTGTAATGATTTATGAAGATATTTTTTTGCTTCATTAGACAACTCATTTTATTAATTTGTATATATGTTATTTGTATATGCATGTTGTTTGATCTGACAAAAAGTATATATTATTGAAACTATATTAATTGGTAGATAAATCTTTAAAATAAAATTAATTATTCCAGAAATTTTAGCTAGATACCAAAAATAATTATATATTTGATTGAAGTAATTATTATATATAATTATGATAATATTATACCATTGCTCATATATTCATAGAACTGGAGAAATCTGTGGTCGACATAGTAAATCAGAAAGATGTTATATTCATTATAATTCTCTAATATCTACTTCTTGTAAAAATTGTGATAAGCTAAATAGGTCTAAATATAATGCATGCAATAAACACGTGAGAAAATATAAAAGTAAAGAGAATTATGACAGAAAAAAGCAGGATAAGTTATGTGCACAAATTACCAAGTTTAAGAATTATATATTTAACTTTCCCGATTTTATGCACAAAGTTTAATCATATACCTGGCATATATATATATTGATTATTTTTTCCAGAACCTCTTATTTTGGAAAAATGGCACTTATATGCCTAAGTAATGTTATATTCTCTTTGATGCCTTCTATATTTTTAGTAATTTTATTATGTAAAGCTACAGATTCCAAGACTTTATTTCAGGAGAAATGACACTTTGTGTCTGATTGAACTGTGTCTTGTTTGCGTTCATTTTCTGATAAGATTACTCAAACAGCAATCTATTCAATTTTGGGTATATATATCGACTCATGATAATTAATTTCAAATTGAAAAAAATAAGTAAATTAATCTATAATCACATTTTACTTATCAATATAAATTATTTACATATCTATTATGGCAACTGTTCAAAAAAACTAGAAAACCCAAAACTAATAGCTTTACCTCTATTTTGGATCAGGTCTTCAATAAATATAATCTATTAGCCGAATCAAATCTGTATTAATTACATGCTCATGCCAATGAGCTTAGTACTATGCTACTGGATTGGAAGGCTCATAAAGATGTGAAAAAGGTTTTCTGTCAATGCTTATTCAAAGAAAATCAAATAGGAGCTTTGATTCCAAACAACAAAAAAAAAAGGCTTACTATTAAGAAAAGAGCTCAATATTGTGCAAAAACTAAAGATGTGTAGGAATTTGGTTACATGCTTTAGACTTAGCTATGCCAAAAAATAATACAGATGAAGCAATTGTGGCAGCCAGTTCTTATGTTTTATAATTTTATAAAGAGTTAGCAAAAGCTGAAGTTGGTTCTGAGCAAATTTATATATATGCCAAATTACTAGAAGTTACTCAAGCTTTTAACAAAATTCAAAAGAGGCAACTCAAACAGTGATTACTCAATCTACCTAAAACTCCCAAACACTTTTTCTTAGAGAAAGGACTTACATCAGCAAAATTATAGATGTAAAATATTTCAAAAGAATTTGCATAGCACAAAAATTTTGAAATAATGTGAAAGATATTTTGAAATTTTTGCAAAACACAAGATATTTTGAAAAATTGCAAAATAAATTTCAAAATTATTGCATTATGCAAATTCTTTCGAAATATTGTGAAATAATTTTTTGAAAATTTTTTTTTTTTTTAGGTTTAAAGAGTAACATCTATGGCTCATGATTTTTTTATTAAGACTTACAACCTACAAATATTGTAGAGAGGTATTACATTTTGCATATCAATGAGGCTATAATTAGCCACTCATACAACTTTAGTCATTGTCTATTTAAAGGTTTCATCTACCAGTTACTTACCAGTTACCTACTAATTGCCATATCTGAAACCCACCTGTGAGTTTCCTATTTAAAGTCTCTGATTTTCAATGTTTTTTCTGTAGTACCAACTTAATTTTTTAATAATGGACCTTAGGGTTACTTTACCCTTAATGCAAACTCTACTGAATGGAAGTAGGGTTTCACATCCGATTGGAGGTTCCATTTTTGGTTATAGAGTATTTTACCTTCAGCCAAACTTGAATCATTGACTTTGTCTTTGGGAGAATGAGAGCTTAACAACTAAGCTATGAAACTTAACCCCCAATAATTATTTTTAATTTTAGTAATTATACTATATTATATGTATATATTGTTGGGTAAATTTTATTTATTTTCATTATGCAAAATTGAAGATATTGATTTATATATATAAAGTTAATACTATATAAATTAAATTTAGTTTCTTTCGAGTTATTGATAGATTTGTAATTTCAATAATTAGTAGTTCATAATTTAATTATTAGTAGTTCATGATTTAATTGTTAGTAGTTTGTGATTTATTAGTAGGTGGATTTGTAATTTGGAAAGTAAATGTATTTATGTTTAGAGGTATGAAAAACAATCAAAGATATAATCTTAATCATAGGTTGCTTGTAAATTTTTTATTATAGTGTAATTTATTATAGATAATTTATAATTTAGTTATAGTGGGTTCATAATTTTAACAGTAAAGGTTTGTGATGTTAATAGTAGGTTAATAGTAATTTAATAGTCAGTTTTATTATTTCAACATTAAGTGGGTTTTGGTTTTAATAGTAGATGAGGACCAAATTTTAGTGATGGGTAGTTAATATTATTTAGTGATGCATAGACAGCAAGTATTTTGTAATCTCATAGTAAGTTTATAATTTTAATAATTTAGATTTAAATTTAACAGTTAAATATATAGATTCACTATTTAATAATGAGTTCATTATTTCGATGATGGTTGTTGAATTGTATAAACATTTTAGTTAAATTGGTTTATGCATTTTTGACATTAAATGTATTAATAAAATAACTATTTATGCAAAAGGATAAGTTGATAAGATGTAATATGTTTAATTATTATTAAATATTTATTATATCATTAATTAAATTAAGATTTAAATTAATTTATTTTGTCATATAGTATACATTTATTTAAACATAGTATTTAAGGTTTTTATATTTTATTATATCATCATTGATCTTTAAAAAGAAAGAATTAGAAAGAAACATCATTAGTATGTCTTAACAAGAAAAATTTGGATGATGGGATAAGTTGTTTATAAACATAAGAAATGGACTCAAATGATCTGGAATAAGGAAATTTTTAGCAAAATTTAAATAAAAAAATTGAATATTTAATATTATTTTTAATTGAATAAAACAATTAAGAAGGTTTCTTATACATTTAAAAATGTTTTTAGGCATGAATCTAATACATGATCTTATATTTGAAGTATAGAAAAAATTATAGCAATTGTGAAGAATAATTGATTTATCTTTTTTAATATTAGATTTTGTGTAATCTAAGTATACAGAATGAAGATACATGGTAAATTGGTAAATAGTTTGATATCTATGAATGTTTTGGACTTGAAGTAGGTCAAATAGATTATTTGAATCAGAGGAAGGATTTGAGAGCAATGAATCTAAATAATATCTATGCAATCAATAGATTGCAAATCATAATCTTTAAAGTTTGTAATAATGGATGGATAATTTGTTTTTTTTTCATAACTGAAAAAAGGCAAATATTTATATAATTATTGTTAATGATTATTAATAATGTTTATTTATTTGGTAAACTAAAAAATAGGCTTCAATGATAGACTGGTAGTGTAAATCCTATTTTTTTAAGTTACATTTTTATTTATTTGTTATGCATGGCTTGTTATTTATATTATTGACAAGAAATCTAATGTGATAAAAATCTTAAAGCTTTAAAATGATAGATTAAGTAATATAACTTGTTATTTTATAGTTATTAGTATATTTATTAGATATGAATGTTATTAAATAAAAGTAAAATGTTTATAACAAAATATTAAAATATGATATGTTGTTGTTAGCCAATAAAGTAATAATATTAAAATTAGTATGTTTAAGTTTTGCTAAATTTAAATTATTATTTAGATGTGCTAACACATCTGCTTGTAGTTGTATGAATACTTTACTTATTACAGGCTAAAACTAATGTTGTTAAATGAAGCTGCTCTTGAAAAATAGCAAAAAATGAAATTAAACTTGAGGCTGGTGATAAGCATAGTAGGTGGTTTATTTAAAAGAAATATACAAAAACAATAAATAGTTTTTTATTTTGAAATAGATATAAAGAAAATTAGATTTCAGAATTTTAAATTTATGATTAAATTGACTTAGCTCTAAAAATTTAAATCTTGAAATTTTGTTAGATTATATAAATAAGTTAACTTATTATTAATGGTATAAATAGATTTGATGTTATTATTTTCAAAATAAAATTGATTCATAATTTATATACATTAATTTAATAAATATGATTTTGTTTTATTCGCATTGACTTAGGTTGTATCTAAAAGCTGTTATATTGTATAAAGAATTTTAAGTAGACTACATCTATAATAATTAGGATTAATTAAGAATGATAATGTTACAGCAGAGATTGTTAATGTTATGTATATATTAAAATTAGTAAGAGATTATATCTATCGCAATTGAATGTAATATAAATAATTTAATTGTGATTAATCATAGGTAAGAGAATTTACTTTGAATTAGACATTGTATCTGTTGTTTGACAATAAATTATATTATTTTTGCATAATTTGAATTTGTTATTTTTTAATATGTAATAATTAGCCTAACTATTATTAAATATTATGGTGTATTGTAATAGAGGATAAAAATTGTTGAAAAAGTTCAGATGTTGGCTAGTAATTTAGCATAATAGACAAATATAGTCAGGGGTAGTTTCAGAATTAAGATATAAAATGAAGTAATAGATAAATAAAATTTTTAAGTAAGTTAGCCAAAAATTTATATGTATAGTATATAGTAAAAAAATATTTTTTATTTATTTATTTAATTCTAGTTAATTAAATAGATTAAAAATCAATTATGATAACTAATTTTCTATATGTAGTGAGAAATAATAAATTTTGGTAATTATTTAATACAAAGTATACATAGATTAAAATTTACAAAATGGTATATATATTATCATTGAGTAATAAACTAACTGAAGCTGTTATTGTATAGTAATATTAGGCATTGATATTCGTTAGTTGCAGCAGAATCTGTTCTGATAGCATTTAGTTCAAATGATAAGATGTTTAATAAGTTCCATAATGAAAATCTACTAAATGTTATATAAGTTTGACCATATACAAACATTTGGTCATCAGTTGATATTAAAATATGGGGCATTGTTAAACCTTGTGTTTTATGTACCATAAGTGCAAAAGCATTTTAAAGAAGTAACTGGTATCAACTAGCAGGCATGCTGTTTAAATAGAAATGTTTTGTAGTTTTTTTTATAGTTGCAATGATGATTGTTTGTATTGTTAAAAATGTAACATTTATTGTATCTTCGTCTATGATATTTGAAATAACATCAATGGAATTATTACATAATCCTTAATCGAACAAAAGGTTGTTTAGGTCCATAACATAGGCACCTTGCTGTAAAATCAAGGTAGAAGGTAAGTTTGTTTAGTAACAAAAAATATGATTGTTTTCTGCTGGATTATATTTTTTACTATTAATATGATCGATTGTTGTTGAAATAATAGGATCAAGTTTTTCTGAACTTGAAGGCAAAAATGAACAGGCTAATTTATTTATTTCATCTGCCATGCTACAAAATCCAACAATACTGTATGAGTAGTATCTGTTGGAAAACATAATAAAGGATTTCTTATTTTTTCTTTAATATTTTGTAAAGTGGTAGATGATAGATTTCTGACTTGAATTTCTTTTAAGATTTTATAAAAATTAGTATCATGATCCTGTCTATGAGAAGTTGTTAAGAATAAGGGATAAAATTCAAACCAGATTGGTGAGTGAAAAACTTGAGCACTGTTAACTAGAGGTAATTGAAAAAGATCACTAATTAACAAAACTCTAATTCTGCCAAATGGCAGAATATTATTATGTAGGTGAGAAAAAAGATTACTAATAAAAGTTAATAGATTTGCAGATATTATAGATACTTTATCAATAATAATAACATCAATTTGTAGAAGTTGTTGATGGTATTCTTGATTATACAATGCAAGACTTTCAAAATTATTAGTTTAAAGGTGAATTTTTAGCTAAGAATGTATAGTTTTGCCTTCAATGTTTTGAGTGACAACACCTGTTGAAGCCATTATTAAGAATTTTTTATGTTGTGATTAGTGATTGAACCCAGGGCAACGGCCAGAATTCTTAACTGACCTCATTTATAGTAGCAATCCTAATATTGACAAAAGTGCTACTATTCCTTTTGACCTTCTTGAATCCACTCTCAAAAATCTACTCCTCAAATTCACAACTGTTCTTTTTACAAAACTTAATTATCTTGAAATCTTTGCCTCACCAGTTACAATTCCTCCATATACTGCTCATAATC
>CAJVQA010007832.1:0-13466 GCA_910591915.1 Cetraspora pellucida | reverse complement strand
AAAATTGTTAAAAATATACTTATAATCTACATTTTTTAAATTTTAAAATATTTAAATAAAATTTTATTTGATAATATTTGAAAATATGAATTATATTATAGTAATATTTAATTTTATATTATAGAAAAAAAATTATATATTACTTATAAACTAAAAATAAACAAATTTAAAAAAATTTTTAATCAAAAAAATTATTTACAAATTTTTGATAAGCTTTTTAAATATTAAATTTAAGTTTATAGTTCTTAATACAATATTTTAGTTTATATAAAGAATAATAATTTTTTTATTTTTTTTATTTTTTTTATGTTAAAGTCTCTTCTTTTTGAGTTGTAACTATTTTATTTAAATTATAAAACACAGATACTATCAGAGGCTCCCTTACATAAAAGGTTACAACTAGCCATATATGCACTTTTGGTATCTAATTTAAGTAATCTGCTTATGCTATATAAATTTTATACTAAATATCATACTTGCAAGCCAGCTAAAAGTCTTGCTTATTTAAACCTTCTGCATATATAATCTATCTTATATTACAAAAACTTCTTAAGGCTATACTTATCCAAGTTTTCAATGCTAATTAGTACCTTAGAACTACTTTATTCTCAATAAGAAACTTAATAGAGCCTTTATATTCTATATATACTGACCTAGTTTTATGCAACACACTATAGTTACTTAATATTTGCAGTTATAGAAGTTATCTGTTTAACTGCTACATTATATTATTTCTATTCTTGTAAAGTTACCCAAATTCCAATACTTATATTTCTGATTTCTTCTTTTTATTTCTATACTATTCAACTCAAAATTTAACAAAATATTCAAATTTTTAATCTAGATGGCCTGATACAGTATACATTTGATATCCTTTTCTTTTGACAGTTCTAGTAGCCTGGTTGATTATATGCTTCTCTATACATCTTATTATCTCTATACATCTTGTTATCTAGTTATATGTCTGCCTATTTCTTATTAAAGTTTTCTAGGCTTTTATTAGTTTGACAGTATCAGCAAAGGTTTGTACTATCTCTATACTTAGAAAATTTCAAGTGAAATTCTGTCTTCTTGGTTTCTTAGTCTTTTGTGTCTAATAGTCTTATTGTAAGTTTGTACCAAAGTCTTATACAATACTAGTTATTAATATTCTACTATATATATATAATATTATACTTTGTATATATGCTTCAAGCTCCCAATAATGAATAGAACCTGATTGGTTTTACTTAAGATTACAGATATCTAAATCCAACTAATTGACAAAAAACAGTTTTTTATAATACAAATTAATTTTCAAATTTTGTTGTAAGTAGAATTTGAACCTTAGACCTGCAACTTGAAGGATAACAACTTAATTACTACAGTAGAATTACTATTTTTTAGGATGCCAATTTTTATTAGTAATATTTTTACAATTATTTATAAAATTTTAAACTTGAGGATAATAATCCTAGTGTAGTAGTTGGGTTGTTTTTCTCTAAATAACAGGTCTAAGTTCAAATTCTACTTATAATGAAATTTGAAAATTATATCTGCATTATAATAACTATTTTTTGTCAATCAGTTGGCTTTATGTGGCTATAACACAGATATACCAAGTTAGATTCTACTAATATTAGAAGTTTAAGACATCTATATAAAGTATAATATTATACATATATAAAAGAATATATAACCAGTATTATATAAGATTTCAGTGCAAATCTATAATAAAACCACTGAGCATAGAAGACTAAAAAACTAAGGTAACAGAAATTCACTTGAAAATTCTCAAATAAAGAGATAGCATGAACTTTTGATATTATCATTAGACTAGTTAAAGCTTATAAAACATTTTTATAGAAACAGGTTATTAAATTAAATGCCAAATATGTGTAGAGAAGCATATAACCAACTAGGTCACTAGATTCACTAAAGAAAAATGATATAGAAGTATACCATACTAGGCTATCTGAATTGGTAGTCTGGCCAGAGACTGCTAGTTCTAAGTTGCAGCTAATAGGAAATAATAAAGAAGATGCTAAAAAAATAGATACTAAGTTTTTAGTAAACTTTACAAAAGTAGAAATAGTATAATGTGGGGGTGTGGTGATCTAGTAAAATGGTCAGATTGTCAACCCTCCAAGTGGTAAATTGAATGTTCAAATCTCATCAATAGTAAAAAATTTGAATAATCACCTATGTAATATTTGTATTATAACAACTGTTACTAACAATTAAGTTAGAATATCTGTAATAGTAGTCACATCAGCATAACTGGCAGGTCATAAGGCATCTGTGCAATATTAGAGTTATACAAAGAAATGCAAACTAATAAATCAGATAGTACAAACACTAGATAAGTTCTTGTGGCTATGTAAATTCATTGAAATTGGATAACAAGAAGTCTATTTAGAAAGACCCAAGTAGAAAAATAGCTAGATCTTTGACAGCTCTACTGTAAAGACTAGCTCAGTGAAATGGATACCAAGGTCTAGTACCTAGTCATAGTAGCCAGATGAGCAAGAACCTCTGAATTGAGAGTTTCAGAGGTACTATTAACCAGACTACTGAAATGAATTAGAGGAAAAAAATATCAGACTAATCTGATATACTGATGAACTGGTCATAGTCCTATACAGGCTATCTGGATTGGGAGTTTGGTAAAAAGATAGAGGAAAAGGCAGGTGAAAAGGCAAGGGTATACTAAAGTACTAGGGTTATGCTGTAAAGAAGATGCTAAGGTCTAAGTAAACTTTATAAGAGCATAACAGTTTAATAGTTAGCCCTTATTACAAGTGTTGGTTCTGCTATAGCAATATCTAGATCAGTTATAAAAATAAGTACAGAAAGCTCTGGAGAGTTTACCTCGAGAATAAATTAGTCCTAAGGTTGAGATGATGATCTGGGCATCTGGGTATGACCTAGTTAGTTAATACAGGTTACAGATTCAAAGAGTTTAAAATAAAACACCCAAGCAGAAGTGTTAGATATAGCAATTAGTAGGGAACCTTTGGGTGGATTTCTTAAATAGGTAATATAGAAAAGTTATATGTGTAGCCAATTGTATGCTTTTCTGTAGTGGTTCATTGAACTACAATACCAATAAGTGATTAATAAAAGTCAAAAGACTAAAAAGGTCACCTTATATTAAAAAAAAAAAGAAATAGTATAATGTAGCAGTTAAACAAATAATTTCTGTAACTACAAGTGTTAAGTAACTATAGTGTATTGCATAAAACTAGCTTAATATATATAAGACATAAAGGCTCTAATAAGTTTTCTGTTAAGAATAAAGTAGTCCTAAGAGTATTAATTAGTATCAGAAACTTAGATGAGTGTAGCCTTGGAGATGTTCTTATAATACAAGATGAATTGCATATGCAAAGAGTTTAAATAGGCAAAACTCCTAGCTAACTTGCAGATATGGCATTTAGTATAGAACTTATATAGCAATATATAAGTAAACTACTTAAATTAAACATCAAAAGTGCATGTATGGCTAGTTGTAATCTTTAATGTAAAGAAGATCTTGAAGGCAATTTGTGTTCTATATATTTAAATAAAAATGTTATATCTTAAAGATAAAGATTTTAACACAAAAAATAAAATAAAATAAAATAAAAATTTAAACTTGCACAAATTGTAAAAATTTTTTTTAGCTTTAGAAATATATAAAATTTTAAAAAATTTAAAAAATTTTTAATAGTAAAAATTTTTAAATATAATTTTTAAATTTTAATATATAAGTTTTTGATATTTTTTTTTTTGGTATTAAGGTAACTTTTTTGATCTTTTGACTTTTATTGACAACTTATTGGTAATGTGATTCTATGAACCATTACAGAAGAGAGTACAATTGGCTATACATATAACTTTTCTATATTACTTATTTAAGAAGTTCACCTGAAAATTTCTTACCAATTGCTATATCTAATATCTCTGCTTATATATTTTACTTTAAACCTTTTGAATTTGTAATCTGTGTTAATTTATTAAATCATACCCAAATGCTCAGATTATTATTTTAATTTTAGAACTAATTTATCCTCAAGTCAAACCCCTTAGAGCCTTCTGTACTTATTTTTATAACTGATCTAGGTATTATTATAATAGAACCAACACTTGTAACTAGAGTTATATTATTTAACTACTATGTCTTTGTAGAGTTTACACAGACTCCAGCATCTACTTTACAGTATAACCTCAATATTTTAGTATACTTCTGCCTTTTCATCTGCCTTTTTACCTACCTTTTTACTAAACTTCCAATTCAGATATTTTGTATAGGACTACAACTAGTTTATCAGTATATTAGATTAGCCTGATATCCTTTTTCTCTGATTCATTCTAGCATCTAGTTGGTGGCACTTTCAAGATTTCTAATCTAGAGGTTCTTGCCTGTTTGGTTATTACAACTAGGTACTACAACTATGTTATTCATTTCTTTAAGCTAGTCTTTACAGTAAGGCTGTCAAAGATCTAACTATCTTTCTACTTAGTTTTTTCAAATAGACTTCTTGTTACCTAATTTCAATAGATTTATATGACTGCAAGGACTTATTTAATAGTTGTATTACCCAATTTAGCAGTTTGTATTTCTCTGTATAACAGATTACACAGATGCTCATAACTTGCCAATCATGCTGATATGACTGCTATTATAGATATCTTAATCTAATTGTTAGTAACATTTGCTATAATACAAATATTATATAAGTGATTATCCAAATTTTTATTGTCAATAGAATTTGAACATCCAACCTATTACTTGAAAAATTGACAACCTGACTACTTTACTAGGTTGTCATATTTTCAAAATTTATTAATATTTTGAAAAAGTTTTATAATAAAATTTATAAAATATGTTTTTAAGAATATATTTTATAAATAAAGTATATCCTATATCATTAATAAATTATTATTTTATTTAAAAAATACTAAATATAATTTAATTTTCTAGGCAAATTTGTCTGAAATATAGTTTAAGAAATATTATTTTAATTAATTTAAATTAGATTTGTTTTTTTTTGAATACTCTTTAATAAATAATTCTAATTTAAAAAAATAATTTCTTAATTTTAAGTAATATAATAAACTTTAATAGTAAAATATTTTTAAAAAAATATAAAATTATATATATATTTTTTTTTAGTATTAAGATAAAACCTTGTTCATATTTTTATTATTAATTTTTATTATATATATTAATATACTACATATTAAGATATACTAAAATTGCATAATATAAAATAAAAACTATATGCAAGAATAAAGCTCAGATAATTTTATCTGTAATTTAAACCAACTAGAGTAGTTAAAGTCTATCTAAATTTGTTATATTTATATTGTTACAAAGTAGATTTTAGTATTTTTTTTTTGTTTTTTTTTTAACCTAAAGAGTTATACTAGTACTTTATTAAGATTCTTAAAACTATATACTTATACAATTATATAGAATTTTCTAATATTTAAGTCTAGCATCACTTGGTTATCCTAATGGTACCTAAGTGCAACCTGTTGCACTATCTTAGTTAGAGATAGACTGCTTGTTTAACTACTTAAAGCTATACCAAAAGGGGTTTTCTCTTCTGTAACAAGTGTATTTATTGTCTTCAAAGCTTCTTTCTTTATTTGGTATGCCTTTTCTGGTTTCTTTTCTTTTTCTTCTTCTTTTGCTTGTTTATCTTTCTTTACCCTCTTTTTTGTTTTTTTTCTTGCATGAGCATCTTTTATTTATTCATTATATTAATTTTCTTTTTCTAAGCTTGTATTTTTCTATATTGTATCCTTTATACTTGGTTGTAGAAGATATTTTATACTGTTCTTGTTACTATATCTATGTACTTTTGTGTTGCCTGCTTACTTAAGAGTCACTCAAGCCTTTTTCCTATTTTAAACATCATAAGTCTCTTTATTAGCACTTTTCTGTTTATGATTTTTTTACTTTAGTTTTTTCAAATAATGTTTTATATAGGACTTGTGGTAGAATTCTGTTTTTTTTTTTCTTCCTTAAGTTCATTCTATACTGTTGCTATTACAACTTTATGAATCTGCTTTTACAAACTCTTTTGTTCACTACAACTTGATCTAAATGTGTCTAAGTCTCTTTTTTTTCAACTTGGCATACTTGGCATATTTGGTATTCTGCTGTTGTATATACTTTTGATCTTCTTTTGTTTAGCTTCTCAAATGTTGATAGGCTGTCTATTATGCACTTAATTGCTGTAGTTCTTCTTGTGCTAAGTTTTCTTAACATATAATGAACTCTTTTTGTTTTGTTCATTTTTTTTAAAAAACTTAACCAATTATGTAATATATTTTCTGTTTTTGGTTCTAATATTTGTATTGGATTTGTCTCTCTCCAACTGGCTTTATTCTAATATTTGCTATTATTTTATACAAAAATCTTGCTGGTATATTAATTTTCTTGTTTTTTCACTCTAAATAATACTTTATCCTATTACATTTGACTTTATCTGTATATATTTTATTTTAGCAATTTGCTTCTTTTTTTGCAAAAAAGTCAGCTCTGTCATTTCACTTATTTTCGCTATAACTTTTAACTTTAATTATTTCTATCTTAATGTTCTTGCTCTTGATAAGACCTACAATGTTCATTATTCACATTACATTTTTTTTCTTCAAGATTCTTTTTTCTTTTACACTTTGAAGTGCTCTATTAATGTTCCTTAATGCTACAATGCTGTCTGTAAACACTTATATGCTTTTTTCTTCTGGCACTATTAGAATTGCTATCCATATTGCTATTAATTCTGCTATTGTTTCTAAAAGCCAACTTTCAAGTTCTAATGTGGTTTTCTCCTTTGGCCAATCTTTTTCTTCTTATATTTGTATCCAACTAATACTTATTCTTTCTGTATTATTTTCTTCTTGTATAATGCTTTATCAGTATAGAAACTATAATTTTTTTTTGTCTCTTTTTTTGTTTCGTATTAATATTTCTACTAACTAATTTGTAATTATGTTATTTAATTCTTGTTTTCTAATTAGTTCTACTTCTAATTCTTCTGTTTGTCTTATTTTTAGTAACTTCATTTTATCTCTTTTCTATTCTTCTATTATTATATCTTCTAGTATCTGCTCTAATGTTGCATTTATTCTATTGTTAGCTTTTTCTATTAGTAACTCTAGTATTATTCTTATATTGTGGTCTTATCTTATCTATCTTTTATATTTGTTTGTTATCTGTTCTAAACTGCTTTTACAACTTTTGCATATACTTAATTTTATTGATATTCTTTTTTCTTCTATATGTATTGATCAATACTCTGCTAACACTTTTTTATTTTTTTTTCTAATTACTTTGCCCTATTGTTAGTTGTATTACAGTCTGTGTATAATCTATTTTTTTTTCTTCAGTCTTCAGACATCTTTGTCTACTTAATTTTTAATGCTTGTGTGTTGTATCTTCTTACTTTGTAGCAGTTTTGTATTTCTTTGCTCACTTGTGTTTTTAGCATCTTTTCCTCTATTTAACTAAACTATTTAGCTTTTTTTTTTTTGCATGACAGATCTTAAAGACTCTTAAGCTGTTTCTATGTAATTAGGTTGTCACCTTTTATATCTATAAGTTGGTTCAGATTTAATAACCCCTATTCATTTATTGTGCTACTGCTTGCTATCTACATTTTTGTTTCTAGCATGTCTCTTATCTGTTTACCATGTCTATAAACTTTTAATAAGAATTTTTCTGCTTTAATGTTTATTCTCATTTCTTTTGCTTTAGCTATTGTTTAACAGGCTAGGTTGTTTCTTCAAAACTTCTTAGCTTTTATTTTTCTTTTATTGTCTCAAATGTCTTTTGTTAAATCTGCTTTTTGGCATTTTTGAGCTATTCTAAATCTTTTTAATTTACCCAAACTATTCTGTCTATTGAGTTTTGAGAAGAGACTACTTATTTGCTTTGTTATTATCTCTTGGCTTAGTGTTTTGCAATTACCTATATCTTTGTACTTAATTGTGCAGTTGTTTGATGTTCTTATCATATTACATTTATGTTTAGCTAAACATATCAACAGTTAATGTATTTTGTCAATCATCCTTTCTGATGTTTTTGTTAGCTATAAGAGATATTCTAGTTTAAAAATTATTACTGTATTGTTTATGTATATGATTTGGCTCATTGTTATCTTTTTGTATTTTAGATCTTTAATTGTTTAACTAACTATTCCTTTTGCTTTTTTACAGACTAGTGCTTCTCTTATTTTGCTATTTAGCCAAATCCCTAATGACTTTACAATTTTGTTTTTGGGTTCTTCTATTATTTTACTATAGCTAAATATAATTTCACTTTTTTTTTTTCTTATTTTTGTGTTTATTACTATGAGCTTTAATTTGGATCTATTTATTTCAATGGCATTTGTTTTAAAAAACTTTTCTGCAATATTTAGAATTCTTAATATTTGTTTTTTGTTGTTTACAATCTACATTGTGTCATTAGTATATGCAATTGCTACTTGTTTATAACTTATAACATTATCACTGCATGCTCTTTTTGTTATTCTTTGTTCTATTATATAACTTAATGTTTTATCTTCTTGTATCTTTTCTAATAATGAGTTGTAAAAAAGATGCTAAATTAATGATAAGATTATCTCTTCTTGGTCTATTCTGTCTTCTGTTGTTATTTTTTCTGTTAAACTATAGGCTGTAATAACTTTGAGTTGCTGTTTACAAAAAAGATTGCTTATATATTTTTTTGTTTTTGTGAGATCTTGACTTTTTTTAAAGCCCATTCTAGGCTCTCTAGTAGAACTGAATTAAATGCCTTTTTCATATCTTGTAATAGTATTCATACTTCTTTATTTTTTTCTTGTATCATCTCTATTATCATGTTTAGTATATATATTAGTTGCTTTGTTAAATTATCTAACAGATTTGCAAAATTTGATTCTTTGAGTATATTTTTTTCTGTAAACACTCTGACTAATCTTTTGTTACTAATTTTGTAATAACTTTTCTAAAGGTCTTAATCAATGTTATTGGCCTAAAGTTGTTTAAGCAGTAACTCCAGTTTATGCCTTTTGGAATTGAATATATTTGTGTAATTTTTCACTTTTTTAATATATTTCTTTTTTCCAAAATCAGATATGCAAAGGCTCTAAAAATCTTTTGTGATCTCTTCTTTGCATGTTTTATTAATGTATAGCTTATTCTTAATATTTCTAAAGCTATATTTGCTTTAAGCTCTCTAAGTATTTTTTCCTATTCTTTTTCTTTTATTCTTTTTTCTAACTTCTTATACTAGGCCTTATTAATTCACTCTTTTGGGTTATATAATCTTTTTTATTTTTTTGTTATTTTTTTAAGTTTAGTTTTTTACTTCTTAAATTAGTTTTTAAAATGAGCTTCCAAACTATTTAAGACTATGTTCATTTTTGATATTAGGTCAACTACTTCTTTGTCTTGTATTATAAATTTATTTAAAACAATCTTTTTGTATAATTTATTTAGTAAGCTAACAATCATTCAACCTTGATCTATTTTAATCATTTTACATCTTCTGTTTATGTTTTCTTTTATCTGTTTTCTTTGTGCTTATTTCTATTTCTCTTTAATTATTCTTTGCCAATCTTTCATATTATCTATCTAGGCTTCTGACTACTGTCTGTATAGTTTTGGCAATGTTGCTTTTAGCTTTTTTCTTATAATTTGGAGTTTGTTGTTTATTTTAACTCCTTCATTCTTTTTCACTTCTTGATTCTTCTTACTTCTTGCTTTCTTAATTATTTGTTAGAGTTTAGTAATGTGTTTGTGTTTCTTTGTTTTTTTCTGATTTTGTCTTTTATTTAACTTAGTATTGAATATCTTCTTCTTAGAAATTTGCTTGTTTGCTGCTTCAATTATAACTTCTTCTATTGCATTCCACATTTGGTCTAGTATCTTTATACTCTATTCTGTTTTAACACTCTTTTCTATTCTAGCTAATTTTGCAGCTCTTTTGCATAATCTTCCTAGTCTTCTTGTTTTACTTCTTCATATAGGTATATTGTTCTTGTTTAGTCTTTTTATTTAATTTTTGCTCTGCTGTTGTTTGTAATTATGTGTTCTAGCTATATTTTTGTTATTATCTTATAATCACTGTTTGTTAAACCTTTAGCTTCTTTGATATTAGCTTTTTGTAGACCTGATGCAAGTGTTTCTAATAGCCAAATATAATCTATTCTTATTGCAGTTTTCTGACTTGATCATACATATATTTCTTTTATTAGATGCAGATTTTTGTATAAATCTATAAAGTTTTGTCTTCTGAGCTAGCTAAATATTAGTAGTTTTTTGTAGTTTAATGTTTGTGGATATTGTCTGTCTAGTATATTATGTACTATGTGATTAAAGTTACCAAATATAATTACTTCTGTATATCTTTTTCTGTTTGTTGAATTTTCTTACTAATTAATTTGTTATTTGGTAGAATATATACTCCTAGTACTACTAATTCTAATTGTTTAAAATATAATCTTACTTCTAGCATGTATTTACTGACTCTTTTAACTGCTCCTACCTGCTTTTTTCACTTTTCATCTATTAGTATTCCTATGTTTAAACCTTTTTTCTTGTCTATTACTGCACTAGTTCAATATCTCTTGTATTGTATATTATAACTATGCAGTAAAAATTTTCTCTCTTTTTCTGTAATACTTGTTTTTTTTTGTTTTTTTTATTCCTACTATTGTAAATTTCTTTTTTTCTGCCTATTCTAGAAGGTTTTCTACTTTTCATCTTTTTGTTTTAAGTCTATTAATGTTGTAGCATGCAATTTTTATTTTTTTTCTTTTCTTGTTTTTATTTCTTTTTCAAACATTTATGTCTTGTTTCTATGTTTTTCATCTTTTTTTTCTTTTTTTCTTTGTTTTCTCATTATAGCCAAGAGATGCATCTATATTTCTTTCTTCAAAAATTCTTCTTTCATTATGCAAAAACTTACCAATCTCCTAGTTTATGCTTATTGATTCAACTGTAATGCCATTAGAAACAGTTAGTGAAGTCTTTTTCTGTCTTTCATTTTGTCTTGTTTTGTTGTGTTTCTAGTCTCTCTAGTCTCTCAAAAATTTTTTCTAAAAGGTTTTGGTTTCATGTCTGAGAATCTTCTTTTTTTGTTGAATATATATAATGCTTCTTCTTATTTTTATTAAACTTTTCTGTGTTTTCTGTTTTTTCACTTCTCTTGCTTTTATACAATTCTGTATCTGAGTCTTTATCTATATTATATATAGTTATATATTTCTTATAGTGAGCTTTCTCTTTACTATGCTTTTTTTTCTTTGTTTTCTCTTGCCAAAATAGCAAGTGATTGTTAAATCTTATTGGTTTAGTTTGTGCTATTTTTATCTTCTTCTCTGATGCAAAGGTAATTATTGTAGATCTTTTTTGATTATCATATTTGTTTGTTAGTATGTATACTAATTTAGCACCTCTCTTTCTTAAGCATCACAGTAGTAGCACTTTAGATGCATTTTTAGAAAGCTCCAATAATTTTGATATAAATTGACTGTATTGTTCTTATAACTATAATTTTTATTGCCTTTGGACACTCTTGTTAGTTTATATATACCAACTGACAAGGCCTATAGAATGTTTTCTTCTTTTAAACTCTTAGTATGTATTATTGTCAAGGCTTTGAACCTCTAAATTCATTCTATTTTGGCATCTTTGATATTTCTGCATATGTGTTCTACCTCTTCTATATTGATATTTACTGGTAGGTCCCAAATTATTAGATAGTTATCTGCCTTTAAATCTTCTTCTGTCTAAAAGCTTCTTATATTTTTAACTTTTGCTTTTGCTTGACTTGTGTTCTTGTATTCTTTTTTTTTTCTTTCTCTATTCTCAACATTTGACTCTTCTATTTTATTGTCCTTCTTTGTTTCTATTTGTTTTGTACTTTATTTTTTTCTTTTCTTAGTATTATGCTCCTCTTGCTGTTCTATATTTTGAGTTTTGTTTTTGGTTTCTTCTGATATGAGTTTTAGCTATTTTTCTTCCTTTTTCTTGATTCTGTTTATTGCTGTATCTCTATTATGCTTATAGTCAAAATCTACTTCTATTTAATTGTTTCTATTTTCGAATACCTTTTTGACTGTTTTAATGTAATGATTTTTTTTTAAAATCTACTGAACATACTTTACTTTTTCTTCTTTGGTTTCTCTTGGCAAGACATATGTTGACATATTTGCTTTAAAGAACTTATTTTTATTATATATTCGATTTTCTAAAGACCAACAGTTGTGCTCAATTGAATTTGTAGAAAACATTGTTTTATCTTCTTTACTGTTTATTTTTTTTCTTGTTCTGTTAT
Organism: Cetraspora pellucida; assembly: GCA_910591915.1. Taxonomy (NCBI): domain Eukaryota; kingdom Fungi; phylum Glomeromycota; class Glomeromycetes; order Diversisporales; family Gigasporaceae; genus Cetraspora; species Cetraspora pellucida. Next base: position 1,165 of record CAJVQA010007832.1, on the reverse strand, counting down.
TTCTATATTTATGGTTTCTAATTTTCTTTCTTTGCTTTCTGTTGATATTTCTTTTTTGTATTCCAAATCATTAATAGCTTGACTTGTTTGATATTACAATATAGTAATACTAAGCCCTTTTATTTGTTCTTTTAGTATTTTTAATTCTTGCTCTAACTCTTTAAAATTGTTTCTTTTTTCTTAATTTGCTTTTTATTAATGAACTTTTCTGTCTTGTTAGATTTAACTAAAATTCTTACCTTATTCTTTTTGTTTTCTTTTTGGTATACTTTTTTTTCTTTCATATTTGTATTATATTCAAATAAGCTTGAATTGTAGCTTATTGACCTTAGCTTTTCTGTTCACTGTTGATTATTCTTTCTTTAAGTTAGCTTATTTCTGCTATTCTCAAGGCTTCTAATACCTGACTATAAACTAGCAAGTCTTGCAGTATAATATGTTTTAGGTTATAGATTGCTAAATCTTTTGTAATATACTCTATGTTGCTTGGGTCTTTTTTTGATGTTTTGAAAACTTAGTCTAATATTTTGCAATCTACATATCTGCAATTTCTGTTTTCTATATGTTTAATATGCTTTATAATATCTTTATTATGTGTTTCAGCTATTAGTTAGTTTAGTTTAATTGTTGCTATATCACATACTTATTCTAGTAAACTATTTTGCTACATATATTTGTTTGTTTATTTTACTTATTTGCTGTATTTTTGTATAATCTAAATTGATCTTTACAACAGAATCACAGAAATTTTCTAAAATTTCTACAAAAATTTTGTTTTTATTAAAATTTTTAATCTTTTCAGGCTATGCTACCTTTAAGCTTTTCTACTTGTATCTTTGTTTTTTAGCTAGATATAACTTTTGCTGCCTTTTCTTTTTTGTTAAGGGTCTAAGTATTATTTCCTAATAGGTTTTGTGATCTTTCTGTGTTTTGCTTCTTAACAATTTTTAGTTAAAAGATCTACAAAAAAGAGTTGATATAGATTTTAGTATAGTATATTATACAGTAATATTAGTAGTTATATATATATATATTTTTTGGTATTAAGGTCAGGCCTTGCTCATATCTTATTAGTAATTTTAGTTGTATATATTAATATATTATATACTAAGATATACTAAAATTGTAAACTACAAAATAAAAACTACATGCAAGAATTAAAGCT
>CAJVQA010007831.1:0-13467 GCA_910591915.1 Cetraspora pellucida | reverse complement strand
GTTGGATTCAATTGTGATGGATATAATCCCTCACCAGTTTTAATATATGTGTAACATTGACGGTCTCTGCTGTTATTTTTTCACATGATCAACATAACCTGACATATATACTTTAACAATATGAACAGTTACTCGGGCAATTGATCTACATTAGCCAACTAAATTACAGAACTAAACTAAACAAATGTACTTTGTTTCCACATATTGTTTTATTTATTAATCTCAAAACAAATATTTATCATGCTATTTTTTTTACGCGTCATAATGATTATTTTTTTTGCGAAAACAACTGTGATCTTGGTACAGGTTGTTACTGACCTTTTTTTTATTTAAAGAATGGGAATGCGTCGCGTCTTTAGTGTCAATAAATCAAGTTTACTTGATATGTTTGAAAGAATTGTTAACTAAATAAAAGTCAAGAATACTTTTGATATAAAAAAGAACTAGGAAAGATAGGGTTGTTTTATACTACTAGATTAATGGAAAATAGTTTAATCACTAAAAAGAGTACTTACAGTAACTCATTGACACCGTAAATTGTTATGGAAAAGGTTACACGCTTGTTAATAGTGTATGTATGATTTTTTTTTTCTTTTTTGAAGTCCACAGATTTGGGAGAAGAAATTGGGAACATATATTTCTCAAAATTTAACATCTTGTTCTAATATCATATACGTATGTTAATACTTTGTGTTCCCTCCTGGTCAGTCAAGAGACCTGATGACGGTGTTGTGTTATAATATATTTCTACAATTATTTTAACGGGGGGTTTTTTTTCACCTTTTAAGATGAAATGCCTCTCAAATCGAAACTTTTTGAAATTTCCAAGATGGTTGTGTAGCTGGCATCAAAGTTGAATCACAACATTTCAAATTATTGTTGTCACAGGTTAAAGATAACATTTCAGAAGATCATGACAAATTACGTCTCAATGACAAATTCTTGGTGGCTTAAAGAGCGCGTGAGGCTTGTCAGATGGAAATTCTTATGCAAGATGAGTCATTTGGAAGGTAACCACGGACATTTAAGACTCTCTATATAAAGTCGATGTTGTTGGTTACAATATTTATGTATAGTGTAGGGGCACATAAGAATACTAACTCGAGATGAATTTTAGATTTCAAATTTGAGCGAATCACCATAATCAAGCCTCTGGCGACAAGTAGTGTTTGTAGTCGATTTGAGTCAGTTAGTCGATTTAACCACCTCCTTACATACTTAATCATTCGACTAAACAATCTCCGTGCTTTTAATTAGCTATTGTTCGTGATAAATTGTATTGGTTAATGAATATTGTTCACGAAAAAGATTACGTCTGGATAAATTATTGATATGACCAATAATAAAAAGATATTGAAATGCATACTCCTAAATGACTTAGTCGACTAAACTGATGGGGTTCTCTTGCAATATAAGTGACACTATTAATAAAATGTATTATTAATCAATTGATTTAGAATAAGTGTCACACATACTGCAAGAGATTCATAATGTTTCAATGACTCAGTCAATATGTATTTAGTCGATTGACTTCAATCACTGCGAAAAGTCCAAAGATAAGGTATGATTTGTTAATTATAAATCATAATACACTAATGAATTGTGAATTTCTATAGATAATAGTTCCATACTACGTATGATATTGTCGTGCTTGAAGTTACCAATTTAAGCACACTAACTAAAATTAACTCTGAAATTAGATCTTTCTTGCACGATTTGGTTAGTAATTTTAACATCAGGGGCTTGAAGTTACAACTTCAAGCACGACAATATCGTATTTGTAGTGGTGTTGCTCACGAACGAGATGACATGGTAAAATTCAGGTTAGTATATAAGTGCTACTGATTATTCTTTTCCGTTGTTACAAAATTTATTAATTGTTATATTTAAATAGTAATATATTCAAGAAAATGTAATACGTGACACCAATCGTAAATTTAAGAAATTAGTAGGTAGGATCTACTTTGATAATGGAAATTAACTATTGATACAGATTTACACTTGATCAATATGTTTATCACAAAAGAATATCATACTTTCTTAACCAGTATCTTTATCAAATGTATTTAATTGGCAATAGATCCAAAATAAGATTGTTATAATCCAAAGGGTGGAATAATGCTATAGAAACATTAACTATTTCAAAAAATGCGAAAGGAAAAAAAGTGGGTTTTGAAATCAGGAAAATGCGTTGAGAACAAGTTGTATGCCTATTTGCAATTCTGACAAATACGAAAAAAACCTCTGACAGATACAAAAAAAAAGAAAAAGACTTTAAAAAGACTTGTAAGAACCTTAGAATTTCATGATGAAAATTTTTAATAGTGGCTATTAATTTATTATTAATTATATTTCTATATTTAGTTTCACATTTACTTAATCTTCTACGTGATGTTACAATTCCTGAAAAGTCATATTTAAACCAAATCGTACACTCTATTATTGATTTGGCATTTTAATGTTCGAAAAAACTATGTTAGCAACTTTTATAAGAAAATAAGTTTTCAAGAGGTTATTATGATGGTTTTACAAGTAGATCAAGAGGTGTCAAAAAAATTCAATTGTATTGTAGTAAAGTTTATTCACAGACGAGAACAGAATTTCAACGATTTAGAAATACAATTTTGTTATAGGATTAAAAAAAGAGGCGATGCATTTTAGATATATATTTAGAAGAACAAACACATTTTTTTTCAATATTAATAACGTATAGTACAAAGAACAATAACGGGATGATTTACACGAAATTTGTAAAAACATTTTTGGAGATTTGTTAGCTATTTAAAGGCAAGAAATGGTATTATAGGAAGACAATGTTTAGAAGAATATCATAGATATTCTCCAGGCTTTAACCCAATTGAAAATCAAAAAACAAGAAAAAAGAAACATCGAATCAAACATTCTATTTTTCGATGTAGATGATTTTTAAAATGATTAGAGAACATTGGTTTAAAACTATTAAGTTAAAAAAAATACTTTCTAAATATAAGATTGATTTAATAAATAGAAAAGAGGAATTATTACATTTTATAGAGAAGAAATTGTGTAAGCATAGCTTTACATTTACTTTAGTACTGAATAGAAGCTGTACCATTCAATATAATTACACGTCATTTAGGTCTTAAATTTAAATCAACATTAAAAAATATGTATGTATATTAAATTTGGCTGCGTAGAATATATTTGTGGTTCTATTTTTTTTTTGCAAATCCCTGTAGTTCAGATGAAGTTAGCAGCATTTGCTTGAAGTTAAACCTGCCTGCCTAAACTTGCTAACTAATGCATGCAAGATGATCTAATTCCAGGGGCTTGTGCAACTTCAAGCAGATGAATGCGGCTATGATCCGGAATAGATATAACCCGACATTAGAGTGATAGATCCTGTACGTAAAGAATAAATAATGTATTATATATTTTATATAATTGTTTTTCCGTTATTTTTATTTTACACTTTTATTGGTTAATTCTTTTCTTTGTTGTAATTATTAACCTTAGCTTTTCTATTTGATCATTTGTTAAAGTAATAACTTTTTTTTATTAATAACGATAAAGAATTGTGTCTTCATAACCATTTTTAAATTATTTAACGTGAGAAGCAGATTTGCAGTAGATGTTAACTATATTAATTGTCGCGGATCATAAAATGAAATTTGGGTTTCTACTTAATCTCCCGAACCCATTTATACTTATTACAACGAGTTATTTAAGAAATAGTTTCATTATTTGTTTTACGTACAATAAAAACAATAAAATTATGTAATGATGATAATAGCATTAATCTAAGCGACGTATAAGGAACATGTTAATCAGATTTCGATCATTAGAGAACCTAATTCATATCCAGCTACTATAATGGTACATGTTTTCCGAATGTTTATTAATGTGCAATGATCCCCTTACCAATTTTTCATCTTCCCAATCTCAATTTTTTACAGGACTTGGACTTTTACCGCAAATACTGTAATACGATAATAGCATTTGAATTCTATATCAGGTCTATATCAGGAGTTTTGTATCCTAATGTTTACCCGATCTTTATGTATTCAATTCTGCTGAAATTGGGTTAATTGGATTGGTTAATTAAAAAACATTAGTAATAATGATCTTGATATAGTATAGTGGTCTTTGATATAGTATAGTGATCTTTATATAGTATAGTGATCGGGATATAGTATAGTGATCGGGATCTTTCGCTAAGAATTTTCCGACATTACACTTACCAATATTCATTTATCGTTGTATTTATAGGGTTTAGAGTACCTTCTTATTTCACGAAAAAGAACTGTTTCTAAAGAGAACACTTTTAACGATAATGCAATGAATCTCAAAACCAATCGTTTATTGCATTGTAAAATATGTAAAATGATATGCACGTACATACATACATACATGAATGCTATTCCAAAAAGAGTTTATTGGGTAAACTCATGAGTTATTAATCTTTATTAATATTTATTAATCGCTATTAATTGTTATAAGAATTATTTTAATTGGTTAATTATCACATTTTTTTTGTATATTGATTTCGTATAAAATAAAGTTAGTCTTCAATGACGAAACAAAATCTTTTGTTTGCTTTGTGCAACGTCAAGACCAAACTTTTATTTGTAGAAGTGATTTCTTGGATACAAAGACTGTTGTGAAACCCATCTGAAATGTGAAACTACGTTAAAAATACAATTAATATTAAGATTAATTACGAACAAATTTTTAACATTCTTATTATAAATATTATGCCTATTTTTTTTGGTTTTTTTTTTTACCTGAAATGGCATCATTATGGAAATATGTATATGTCTTAAGAGTGAATGTAAGTTAAACTTAGTCATTTACTGCTTAATTACGTAGTTTATAATAAATAAAGTACAACTATACCTTTTTATAACCTTTTGCCAATCGCGACCGTTTTTGGCTTAATGTACAAGAAAAATTTTTTTTAAACGCATATATATATATATATGTATATATATATATATACGTACGTACAAAGAATTTCTATTCTACAAAGTTAATCGAGAATTTAAACAAGAAAAAAAAATGCAAAATAACGAAATAATTCAAAATCCAGAGTCTTCTTTAATACCATCACCAGTAACTTCACAAACACCACTTTTAAAAGGATACAAAAATGTTACCTTTAAACGTAAAGCAATTTTTATAATCACATTTTTAGTTTTAATAAATCTTGTTGCTTGGATTATTGCCATACTCGCATTTAGAAAGGTTCCTTCACTCTTTGGAACCGCTGCTTTAGCATACACTTTAGGACTTAAGCATGCTGTAGATGCTGATCACTTGGCTGCAATTGATAACGTAACTCGTAAACTTTTATTTACCGGTAAAAAATCGGTATCTGTGGGTCTTTTCTTTTCATTAGGTCATTCTACAATTGTTGTAATTGCTTCCCTCGCCATAGCTTTAACTGCTACTGCTGTAAAAGAAAATTTTGGTGATATTCAATTAATAGGTGGATTAATAGGAACTTGTGTATCTGCCTCTTTTCTATTCATTATTGGAATAATGAATATTTTCGTATTAATTTCTATTCATCGTGCTCTCCGAAATTTAAAATCAACTGGTTCTGTTGATGAAATTAATTTGGATGTTAATTTAACTGGATGTATGGGCAGGATATTCGCTCCTATGTTCAATTTTGTTGACTCAAGTTGGAAAATGTATCCCCTTGGTGTTCTTTTCGGTTTCGGTTTTGATACTTCTACTGAAGTGGCTCTTTTAGGTGTTGCTGCTTTTCAAGCTAATAAAGGTCTTTCAATTTGGCTTATCATGATTTTTCCCTTACTTTTTACTTCTGGTATGGCTTTAATTGATACCCTGGATGGTATTTTAATGTCGGAAACTTATTCTTGGGCTCTTGTAAATCCTGTTAAAAAACTTTATTATAATTTTATTGTTACTTTACTTTCCATCATAATAGCTCTTGCCATAGGATTAATAGAAATTATTAACATTCTGGGTGACAAATTAAATCTTAATGGTCCTTTTTGGGATTTATTTTCTTATCTCAGCGATAATTTTTTTACTATTGGTTGTATAATAATCACTTCATTTATTATTACTCGGATAATAGCGAAACTTATTTATAAATTTGGTGGTTATGATAAATTGGAATTACAATTTATTCAACCAGTTAATCATAGTAATGAAGAAAGTGAAATAAGTACGCGTGATGACAATATAGAAATATCAGTTGAACCTAGAGTAGTAAATCAAAGTAAAAAGTGATAATAATAAGAGAAATCACACAATTATTTAGCTTAAATTATTTTTTTTATACTGTAAATATTTGGTTTTTTAAAAAAAATTTTTTTGATTGATAAAAGTTATAAGACAATAAATTTTTAAAATAATTGGTTGGAATGAGGAAAGCATACTCTACACTCTACGAAATTTTTGAAAATGTCCGGTTCTCGGTTCAACTGAACCAAATCTATTTCAATGTTTGGATACCGAACTCTTAGTACGAACATATCATAACTACCAAGGTTAGTTACGATGTTTCAACAATTAATTATGAGTAGTAAGAATTTTATGCTTATTTTATCTGCTGGTTTTTAATGTATTACAAAACAACCTAAAGTTTGATATTTAGATACGTAACAAAGAAAAGAAAATCTAGTTTCTTGTTTTTTTTTCAGATTAAATTATTAATACAAGTATTACAGAATCGTCATAACATAGAAATATTCCAATAAATATATCCTAAACATCAGGAATAATAAAAATTGTGTTATGTTTTATAAATATCATTCTTCCAAATAACTTAGTTTTAATAATGTTCTTTTCGCACTTGTAACATTTCCTGTATCTTAAAACAAGCATTCACTTGGTATGCTTATTAGGGAATTGCAAGAATTTATAAGTAATATGAATAATTCATTTTTCAGTTTTTCATTTGAGCAGAATCCAAAATATTGTTTTTTAGACCCATCACATATTTCTAATTTTTGTTTTTTTAGAACTATCGGTAATAGGCTTCTCTATATCGAACTTTGGTTCTCACAAACCAAAATATTAATGCAATTAGATTTGATCTCTATTATTAAGAGAAAACTCTACGGGAACATCAACAGAAGATGTAATATCTTTATTCAATATTAAATCAAATTTCATGGTTTTAATGAAAACAGATTGTTATTTATTAATCAAACAAGAAATTGATCACTATCAAAATGTAATTAAATTTTAATTTTGACTGATTAAAAACTCAATGAATAAAGTTTACTTCGAGACTCGGAATTTTTGATCGATGCTCAAATATTTATTTACTGATTCCACACTCTAATGTATTCATATTAATTGTTAATATTGATTATGTAATTGATCTTTGTGGTTATGCTATGGTCGCTGAAATCTTAGTAAAAACTGCCTTTTAATAAAAAAAAAACTTAGTTTAAAATATAGTATCGGGCTTTTTAAAGCTTTAATATTTTTTATTTCATTAAATTATATCAAAAAAGTTAACTTTTATAATGTATAAAGCTTATTATGATAGTGATTTAGACCATAGTTTTGCCTGTCGTTTTTAGTCTTTTAGAATCAAGACTGGTTCAGACTATAATATTTCTAAACCTTGTAGAACTATAATTCAAAATTTAATAATTTATTTGATAGGCCTGCTGGTCTCTTAAATTATATCATTAAATATCTTTTTGAAATTAATAATAATATTAAAAGTTCTTGCTACTTTTTATTTATATCCTTTAAATAAATTACTATTTAGTATTAATTTGTATTTTTTTGTATTTTGTATAGGTCGTCTTATCACTTCAGATACATCATATATATATATATTTTCCTTACGCAGTCATGTTAGTACTTTATTAAGATTTTGAAATTACATTTGCAATTATATAAATACCCCTAATAGCTAAGTCTAGCATCATCCAGTCACCCTAATGGTACCTAAATGCAACCTGTTGCATTACTTCAAACAGAAGTAAGCTGCTTGTCTAACTATTTAAAGTTCATAATAAAAGGGTCTTCTTTCTTTCATAACAAGTTTCAACTTTGTTTTTCTGATTTCTTCTTCAATTTGTTTTACTTTTCTCTTGCTTTCTCTTTTTTTTCTTTCATTCTTTGCTGATTTGTCTCTTTTCTTTTGTTTAGTTTTTTTCTTTTTTTTCTGTTCTTTTTTTGTTCTACCTGTTATTTCTATTTTTTTTCTATTTATTAATTTTTTTGTACTATATTCTTCATACCTGTTTGTAAAATGTGTTATAGGTCATTTTCATGATTACTTTTAGAAACTGCTATTTTGCTTTTCTATTTAGAAACTATGTTAATCTGTTCTGCATTTCTTTTGTGATTAGACCTTTAATTAATATTTCTCTCCTTTTTATTTCTTCTATTTCTGTTTTTCTAAAAAGTAATGTGTATAATACATATAGAGAGACTTAAACCTTTTTTTTTTTCTTTTAACCTTTTCCATACTGTTGTAATAGTCATTTTCAGATTCTTTTCTATAACACTAGTCAAAAAGATGCAAATCGACCACAATTTGACCACAATTTGACTAAAAATCAAAGATCAAATTTTATTTTTGGTCGAGTTTATATTGATTTGGCCAAAAAAATTAACTTATATTTGACCTAAAAAATACTAATCTGTCTAAAATTAGTAACTGATTGGTTAATTTTAACATTCAACCTAAAATCAGAGTCTGAATTTAGATGTATTTTAAAATTCGACCTAAAATCAAAGTCTGATTTTAGGTTAAATTTTAAAATTAACCAATCAGTTACTGATTTTAGGCTGATTGATATTTTTTAGGTCAAATATAGGTTGATTTTTTTGGCTGAATAGACATGAACTTGACCAAAAAATAAAATTCGACTTCTGATTTTTAGTCAAATTGTGATCAAATTGTGGTCAAATTATAGTCAATTTGCATCTTTTTAACTAGTGTAAGTTTCTTTGTCTTTTACATGTTGTTAGATATGCTTGTATTTCTGTTACTTTGTCTTAAAAGATTTGGCATTCTGTTGTTGTATATATATCTAGACTTCTTTTGTTAAGTTCAAAAGTTTATTTATTATGCATTTTATAAATATATTTCTTCTTATACTATTTCTTCTCATTATACAATATATTTTCTTAGTTATTTTTAGTATTTCTAAAAGTATATTTAATTATAAATCATGGCTTCTGTTTCTGGTTCTAAATCTTTAATTACTTTTGTTTTTTTCTATTCTATTTCTAATTTTATATTCATTACTAATCTATAAAATAGTCTTACTAATATGTTAGTTCATCTGTTTTTCCAGTCTAAGCAGTATTTTATCTCTTTATAATTAATTTCTTCAATCTATACAATCTTCTTGCTTAATGTTTCTTTTTTTACTAGATTATCAGCTTTGTTATTTTACCTGTTTTTACTATAATTTTTAATTTTAACTAACTCTATCTAAATATTCTTTATCTTGATAAGAACTTTAATCTTCATTATCCATATTATGTTTTCCTTTTTAAGAATCTTGTTTCTGTCTACTTATTTTAAACTTTTACTAATATTTCTTATTGCAGTATTGTTATCTATATATATCTTTATTTCTTTTTTGGTATTGTTGAAATTGCTGTTCAGATTACTACTTACTTTGTTATTGTTGATATTTGCTATTTTTTTAGACCTAATGCTATATCTTCTTCTGGTCATTCTTGTATTTTGTTTGTTTGAACTCATTCTATATCTATATAATTTTTAATTACTAAGTCTTTTTTGTTTTCTATACTTACTATTTCATCTGTATATATTATATACTTGTTCTTATTTTTTAGCATATTTCTTCTTTAAATTTCTATTATTTCTTGATTAATATTCTTCTTTAATTTCTGTTATCTAATAATTTTTATTTCTAGCTCATTTACTGTTATAAGTTTTTCAAACTTTTATTCTTTAATTTTTAATCTGTCTGTTTTTATTACATCTGTTATTTGATCTATTATTATTTTAATCTTATTGCTACTTTTCTTTATTAATACATCTAAAACTATATTGATTTTACTGTTCATCTTTATTCATTACTAGCAGTTATCTTCAATCTGTTCTTCTTTTCTTATACAATTATTACATCTTTTCATCTTAGTAACTAGTTTATTTTTTTTGCTTTGTATTTGTCAGTATTTTACTAATATTTTTTTCTTTTTCTTTTTGTTTGTTTTTCTAATTATATATAATTTTATATATCATATACCATATATTTTTTTTTTCTATCTTTTGAAATATCTTTTTACTTGATCTGCATTACTTAGATATTTTAACTATTTGTTCTAAAGCATCTTTAATTTTTTTGCTTTTTGGTTTGCTAAGAATCTTTAGTTTTATTGTCTTGAACTATTCTGCTTTTTTTTTTACATAATAGATCTTAATAATTTTTTAGCTATTGTTATGTAATTAGGTTTTCTTTTCTTGTATTAAATAGCTAATTTAAGTAAATTAAATCTAATTTGCTTATTTTAATTTTATTTTTTTTTATAAACAAGTATCTACAAGCTTTTTTATTTTAGTATCATGTCTAACTGTTATCTATAAGTTATTTTTTATTTTTATATTTATTCCTAACTTTCTTACTTTTAAGATTGTTAAGTAAGTTAGATTATTTCTCTAGCAATTTTTATTTTCTAGTATTTTTTTTAATTTTTATATATTTTTTATTAAATCTGATTCCTAGCAGCTTTGTGTTATTTTTGTTATAATGTTTTGTAACTTCCAACTCTATTATATAATTTTCTAATGTTTTTTACAGATTACTCTTCTGTTTAGCCAAACTTATTATTAGTTAATATATTTTGTTTATACTTCTTTTTGACATTTTTATTAATTGAATATATAACTTAACTTTAATATTATTACTATATTGTTTATAAATGCAATTTGACCTATTACTATTTTTTTGTACTTAAGATCTCTTATTGTTTGGCATATTATTATTTTTGCTTTTTTTTTTACTAGTACTTCTCACATTTTGCTATTTAGCTATATTTCTAATATACAAAGTATTTTATTTTTTAGTTTTTCTATTATTTTGTTTTTTTTAATACCAATTCTCTTTATTTTTTTTTAATTTTTGTATTCATTATCAAAAGTTTTAATTTGGACCTATTTATTTTTATATTATTTATTTCAAAAAACTTTTTATTTATTTTTAAGATCTTACAATTTGAGTTCTTAAATACTATAACTAGAATTTAAATAAAGTTAGTAATATCAATATTGATAAAATATTATATACAATTTGAATAAATTCTCAGATATATATAACTATTAGTTATAAAATATTTCTTCTTATAAAAACTTAAAATATTAGTTTTTTTTTAGTATTAAGGATTTAAAATGTTGTTTATAATAAAAATTATAGTAAAAACATATAAATTTACTATTAACTTTGAACTAAAGATCCCTTTTAACTTTACTTAAGTAATTTAAAAATAAATTTTACAATTATATAGAATAAAAAAAAAAATTTAACTTAAAAACTAAGTTAAAATTTTGTTAATTTTGTTTGTTATGAAGATGTAACTTCTTTAAAAATAATTATTTTTTAATTTTAAAATAATTATTATATGTAAAATTATATACTAAACAACTTTATTTAGAAGATAAAAATAGGTTGTCTTAGTATAAAAATAATTTAATTATATATTAAAGATAAATATTTTTGTTTATTTATATAAAACTTTTTTTTTATTAAGAAACCTATTTTGACTTCTTAAGTAACTTGTTTAATATAAAATTTTACAAATATATATCTTAGGGGGTTGAGTCCTATAGCTTACTTGTTAAGCTCTCATCCTCTCACAGACAAGGTCAATGGTTCGAGTCTGGCTGGAGGTAAAAATACTCTATAACCAAAAATGGAGCCTATAATCGGATGTGAAGCCCTGTGAAAGTCCAAGTGAAGGTATATATTTGATTTAAGGAATTCCTCAGAAGGAAACCGGTATGGCAGAGCATGGGCATAACTATAGTGAGAAATGTGGAGAATGTCATCAATATTTGTGGAAAGGATTGGCCTTATCTAATATGAAATCACCTCTGGCACCATAAATCCAAATAGGTGTAGTCGTGGGATCTATTTCCATTCAGTAGAGTTTGCGTTGAGGGTAAAGTAGCCCTAAGGTCTATTATTAAAAAATTAAGTTAGTACTACAGAAAAAACATTGAAAATCAGAGACTTTAAATAAGGAACCCACAGATGGGTTTTAGGTATAGCAATTAGTAGGTATCCTGTAAGCAGAACCTTTAAATAGACAATAACTAAAGTTGTACGAGTGACTAATTGTAGCCTCATTGATATGCAAAATGTAATACTCTCCTACAATATTTGTAGGTTGTAAGTCTTAATAAAAGATCACGAGCCATAGACATCACTCTTTAAACCTAAAAAAAAAAAAAAAAAAAAAAAACAAATATATATCTTTTAAAACACATTTTCTTGAACCTTTTATTAAGTAAAAAATGATATTAAATATAGAAAAAAATTTAATAAAAGATTTTTTTTAAATATTAACAATAAGACCATGCCTTTAACTTTATTGAAATTTAATTAAAGTTTTTATAAAGAAAAGCTTGCTTTAAAAAAAAACTCTTTCTGCAAATCCATTACACAAAAATTAACTAAAAAAACTGCCTGTCTAAAAACGTTTATAACTTTTTATTTTACTAAGACAACCTGTTCTGATGTCTTAAATAAACTTGTTTAGCTCAATGATTTACATATACTCTAAAAATATTATAGATTTAGCTCTTAAACTCATAGAGAAAACTGTACTAACAGCCTTTAGTCTTCAGTTTTAGAAAACTAACTTTTTTGTAGTTTCTATTGCAATAACTTGTCTCTCACCCTTAATTAAAGTTGTAGTACACATTTGTTTGGTCAAAACAAGCTCTAAAGGAAGAAATTTGACCCAATATTGGCTGAACTACAGCTTAATTCATTTTTTATTCTTTTGTAAAACTTATTTACTTATTTTCTAACTATACCTCACTCCTTTTTTCTTTATATGATTTTCATGTAACCATACTATTATTTCTCAATTAATACTTTATTAATTTACACTAAAATCTTGTAACCAGTCTATTAATAGAAACTCATTGACATAATTTAATCATTTCTGTTTTTGGTTCTTATTAATTGTATGCAACAATTTGTGTTGCAAATCTTATTTGTATTAGTACCTAAGTCATATCTGTGATCCCAACCATCATAGTTACATTTTAATATTATTCCTATGATACTCTAACTATACAACTCTTGTTTCTATCTACTACTCTTATAAAACAATCATCTGATCAAATTTTTAACTTCGAATTTTCTAAATTCATTTTCTTATAACATTATCTAATTTATCTTATTCAAAAATGCCTACATTAAGGGTGTGGCGACCTAGTGAAGTGGTCAGGTTGTCAACCCTCCAAGTGGTAGGTTGGGTGTTCAAATCCCATCGATG
>CAJVQA010007830.1:0-13468 GCA_910591915.1 Cetraspora pellucida | reverse complement strand
TATTTTATTAGTTTTAATTGCCTATTTAATAGGTTAATATTTATTTTATTAGTAGATTTCTTATAGTATTTTATTATTAGTTGTGTTTAGGAAAACACCTGTAAGAAGGTTTCTGAACACTAAATAATCATAGAAAGTTTTGTAGATGAACATATTGGCTATACAATGATATTTGTTTTATTTTTAGTTAATATGTAAGTTATTGTACAAATGGAACATTAAGTATTGATAAAAATAGAAAAATGTAAGATTGGTTTATTATTTATACACAAGCATTATTGGTGAAATGCACATAGAATTTCTTAATTTCTGTTATATTTTAGATGTTGATATGATCCAGGATGATACTATAACACATGATAGTTCTAAAATCAATCAATTATTAGGTTAAAAGCTATAAAAAGAATAGTTTTTTGTCTTTTTAAAAGGCAGTACCTTCTATAGTATCTTTTACAATACATTTTTTTATATATAAAAGTTCTTTTGTATACAAATTATTCTTTAATAAAATATCATTTTACCTATTATTATTTATAAACCAATTCTTTATTTTATTTTTTTATTTTATTGTTTCTATAAATTATCTTTATTTATTTAATTTTTCTTCTTTTTCTAATAATAATATAAAGTGAAAAGCTGGTTTTCTTAATTAGTTATTTTGGCAAATACTAGCTTTATATTATTGAATATTTTATTTTTCTTTCTTGTAATAATATAAAGTAATAGCTGTATTTGTAAATAGTACTTTGACAAATACTAGTTTTATGTTATTAGAATTTAAAAAGCCATATATAGCTTAAAACAGCCTGATTATCTGTTGCTAATTGCCTCTTTTAGTGTTTTAGGATACTTTTAAGTCTAGTACAGGTAATCCTTATATAGGGTAAATTATTTGTTAAGTCCAGCCAATACAAAAAAAATAATAGGTCAAATCTTTCTTACAAACAATCTATCGTAAAGCTTCTTATAGTATCTAGGAGGCTATTGAATTTAAATTTCACTTTTAAATATTTATTTCTTATTTTTAGTTATTTTTAATTAATTATTATTTTATTTATTTTTATATTTCTTCTTTTCTTTTATTTTATTTTCCTTTAAATAAAAAGATCTTCTATTCGACATTCATCACTTTAAAATTTGCTATAGCTTGATAGTTTTTAGTAAATTTTATTACAGTATATATATTTTTTTTAATATTAATAGTGAGGTTATGTCTTTATCATTATTGAATTTACTTTTAATGATTGGATATTTTTTTTTAAATATGGTGCTGGTAGTCTATACTCAACAGTTACACAAAGTGTTTCAATTTTTTAAATAGTTATAATTTTTTATCTAAGAGGTTTTAAAAAAATCTGACTGGTAACTTTATAGAACTATATCAGCTCTATATATGTGCTAAATATCTTTTCGGAATTTGATCATTATAAAGAGTTAAAGTATTTTGAAAATTAAAAATTTATATATAAATTTATAAATTTATATATAAATTTTTAATTTTTAAAATGTTTTAACTCTTTACAGTAATCAGATTCTGAAAAGATATTTAGCACATATATAGAGCTGATATAGTTCTATAAAGTTACCAGTCAGATTTTTTTAAAACCTTTTATATAAAAAGTTACAGTTATTTAAAAAATTAAAACATTTTGTATAACTGTTAAGTATAGACTACTAGCACCATATTAAAGATAAGGTTATGCTTTTAATTTTATTAAAATTCAATTGAAGTTTTTACAAAAAAAAAACTTGTTTTTAAATTATATATAAGAAATAAAGACTCAAATATATAATCTGTAACTTAAATCTTGATTAGATTATTTATATATATTGATAAAATTAGTTTTTTTATTTTATTTTAATAATAAAAAATTTTAACTTGGAGGTGTGGCGACCTAATGAAGTGGATAGGTTGTCAACCCTCAAGTGGCAGGTCTAAGGTTCAATTCTCATAGATGACAAATTTTAGAAATTATACCTGTGTTATGGTAACTGTCTCTTGCCGATCGGTTGGGTTTTGGGTATCTGTAATCTTAGGTACACCAAGTCAGGTTCCACCTGACATTGGGAGCTTGGGGCATCTATGTGAAGTGTAACATTACATGGTACATATACATAGAGAAATATAAAACTGGTGTCATATAAGGCTTCAAGCAAACCCATGATAAGACCACTAGGCGTCGAAGGCTAAGAAACTGAAGAGATGGAAACTCACTTGGAAATCTTGAATAAAGAGGTAGCACAAACTTTCGATGATGCCATTGAACTGATGGAAGCCCATGAAACACCTTTATAGGAACTGTTGAATAAACTAGATAACAAAGATGTGTAGAGAAGCATATGACCAACCAGGTCGCTAGAATCGCTAGAGGAAAAGGATACATAAGTATACCATACTGGGCCATCTGGATTGAAAGTCTGAGGAAGTCCATTGTTGGTTCCAAGTTGTGGCTAGTAGGGGATGATGAAGAAGAAATCAGAAAGATGGGTACCAGAGTTTGGGTAAACTTTACAAGAGTAATAGTGGTTTAAAAGATAATCCTGACTGCAAGTGTTGGCCCCAGTCATAGCGTCAAACCAGGTTAGTAGTAAAAGGGAATACAGCTTGCTCTGGTAGATTTACCTCAAGAATAAAATAGTCTAAGATTATAGTCCTATGGTCAAATACGAATAGATCCAGGTCTGTGATCTGGTAAAATTAATACTAGAGTTAAATCAGAGGGTTTAAATAGAACATCTAAGCAGAGGTGTTAGATACGACAACTGGTGAGGAACCCTCAGACGAACTCCTTAAATAGGTAATATAGAAAAGTTACATGTGTAGCCAGTTGTACACTTGTCTAATAGTTCATTATAGATACGTCTATATAAAACATGTACTCACTATAAGTATTAATAAAAAGCTTAGACCAAAGAGGTCACCTTAATACTGAAAAAAAAAAAAAATTTCTTAAAGTAGCAATATTGAAATTTTATAATTAAATCTTTTTGAACTTTTACAAATACAATCAATTTTTAATATACTAATAGTTATACAAACTATTAATTCTATTATAAAAAATTTAATTTATACTATTTAAAATAAGATTAATAGTTTATATAATTATTAATATATCTTTTTTTTTAATTTTAACAATCTTGTTATAAACTTTTATTAAGATTCTTGTACATATGTTACATATATTTTAATTAAATTTCTGGTCTAACTTCTTCTAGTTGCTTTTTTGAGTGCTCAGAGATGGTCTGCTATATTTATTAAAGATATACTCAGATCTAGGTGCTGTACCAGACTAGCCAATAAGGTTATATATAAATGGTTTTAATTTACTATAAATAAAATTTATGATTAAGCCAGACTATGCCTTGTGTATTTCTATTTTTGCTTTTTTTTTACTTTTCTTTGTCTTTATAATTTGGTTCTTTTCTATTCTAATAGCTTCTTCTTTAATGCTAGATTTGTTAACTTTCTTTGTTGGATTCTTCTTTATAATTCTTTATCTTTTGGTCTTTCTATCAATTTATATTTCTTTTTTCTATAAAATAAAGGCTTCATATTGTTTTTTTTATATATCTTCATAGAAGCAATTTCATGTTGTATTAATTACTATTAAAACAAACTTTTTTGTTTCCTTACTTAAATATAATAAATCTTATAGTAATTCTACTGTTCTTTCTGATATTAGGTCCTTAATTATTCTACATCTTGCTTTTACTTTTCCTTCTATTTGTATATTTTAAAATACTTTCTTAAACTAATCTTTATTTGCTTCTGTTTTGGCTTTATCTGAGAGTTTTATTTATACTAAATTAGTTGATATATTCTTTATATTTTTCTATATATTTTCATAATATTTATATATTGCTAAATAATCTTGATCTTCATCTATATCTTCTTTATAAATAATGCAATATGTATTTTTATATAGATCTGAATGACATTATGCTAGTATTTTGGTTATCACTAATTTTTTATTTATACATTTAATCAAAGTTCTTATTTGTTTATTTTTTTTCATATTTGAGCATTTGCTTCTATTTTGGTTTTTTATTTTTTTCTAGAACTATGACCAGTTATATATTCTATTATTCTAATCTGATTCTGTTTTTTTAATTGCTATTGTAAAGCTCTATTCTATACTTTTTTTTAAGTTTAAAATTTCTTTTATAAATTGTCTTGTAGGATCTTCTACTATTTCGTTTTTCTAACAAAAGTTAAGACTAGTTTGTTGTACTGTTTTTTTCACTATCTTATCTATATTGTCTAATTTAGATTCTTTTTTTGCTAGTTTATCTGCTTTAATATTTCATCTATTCTCACTATATCCTTTGACTTTAATTAGTTCTAATTTGAGCTTCTTTAATTTTATACAATTATTAATATTCTCTAATAGATTATAGTTTTTCATTTTAAGTTATTGCTTAAATAAGCTTTTTATGTTTTTTTTTTCTATATTTGCAATTGCTATTGCACTATTTATAAAAATTCAAACTGCTTTCTTTTTTGGTATTATAAGTAGCACAATCATATTGCTAACAATTTTGGTTTGGTTGATAATGACCAGTTCTGTACTTTAAAATATCCTTCATCAAGCACTTCTTCCTCTTTTTCATCTATTTAAACCCATCCTACATCCATATAATCTAAGTCTTAATTTGTATTTTTTGATCCTTTTTTTAAAGATCTGTCTATATAGAAAATTAAATCTTCTTCTGGTCTTGTTTAGTTTAAGTCTTTTCTACAAATAAGTTCCTGTTTCATTGCCCAACTTATTGGCTATTTCTGAATAATTTTCTGTTTCTAAATCTATATATTATACATAATTTACTTTTCTTTCACTAATGCTTAGTCTTATTTCTTCTTTTACTCATGACTGTGCTATTATATCATATAATTTATTTTCAAAGTTTGCTCTTTTTGATTTTTCACAAACTTTGATATTAAGCCTTGAATTTCATTCTTGTTTTCCTATTTTATGCAATTTCAATCTTGTGATCTTTAATCTAAATCACAGCTTTTATATGTATTTATTACTAATTCTGTCTTTTCTGTTTTTGTATTTATTTTTTAATATTTTGTTAAAATCTTCTTTTATATGCTTAAAATAACTTTTTTAACTATTGAATTTGTACTTTCTTTTTTCTTATTAGTCTTTAGCAGCACTTATTTATTTTTTCTTTTATTTTTTAAGATTGCTTCTAGTTGAATTTCTATTACATATTTATTTGGTTTTTTGACTAACCAATTTTCTTTTATAATTCTGTTCTGCTTATTTACTCTTAGCTTTTTCTTTATATTACTAAACCATTTTGCTTGTTTGCCTTTATATGATTGTTCATGTATTAGCTTAAGCTGTTGCCATAATAACATTTGATTATCTAACTTGCTAATTAATTGTTCTATATATATTAATTTAAGTTTTCTTAATGCTAATGTTACTTTTTTTATAAAACTAGCACTTAGCATATCAGCAATCTTATTTTTTTTTTATTTAAATCTGAATTTTGGTTGCTAAAATTTAATGTAACTTGTAGTTCTTTTGCCTTCAGTATTGTATAACATGCTAAGTTGACTTTCCAAATTCTATTACATATCTTAAAGAAAGTATTATGTCAATAATTTTTTGTTGCATCAATTAGTAGTAGTCCTTGCTTTATTTGTATTCTTGTGACTAATTTCTCTATTCCACTTGTATTGAGTCATGTATGAAGATTTATAATTTGCTTAATAGTAAGTTGGTCTTGCAATGAATTGCAGTTTCCTAAGTTTCTATGCAAAATTATACTATTATTTGTTGTTTTTGCTATTTCTAGCTTGTTCTTTGCTACTCTTAATAAAGAACTTTGTATTTTATTGACTACTGCTTTTATTAATTTAGTTGTTTGCAATATATATAGTAGTTTTAGTATAATGTACATATTGTTTATATATAAAACTTGTGCTATTGTCATTTTCTTAGTATCTAAGCTTTTTATTATTGATCACATTGTTTCTTATGCTCTTGATCTAATTAGGAAATCTTTCAGTTTGCAATTTAGCCAAACATCCAAAAATCTAGTTATCTTATTAGCATTCTCTTCTCATATTTGCTCACCTTCTATATTTATCTTTTTGTTATTATTTTTTCTTTTGAATTTATAATAATTAATTTTGATTTTTTTTTATTAATTTGTATATTATTTATTTTAAAAAAATCTTCTGCAATTTTAATCATTTGCTGCATTTGCCTTTTGCTATTCACAATTCATATTGTGTTATCTGCAAATGCTATTACTGATTGTTTTTATTCTGTTTTTCTGAAGCAGCCTTGATTATAATTATATAGGACTGATACCAATAATATATAACCTATATTGAAATCTTCTTGGACTCTTTCTAAAAGTAGGTTATAAAAAATTCTTTATATTAATAATGATAAAACTTCACTTTGTTCTATTTTATTATTAATTTTAATTGCATTTGTTGTATTTCAATGTGTAATAATCTTAGTTCGTCTTTTGTAGAACAAATTTAATATAAATATAATTGTAATTTTTTGGAATTTTGATTTTTCTCATTGCTAATTTCAGTACTTTTAGTGATACTGAATCAAATGCCTTTTTCATATCTTGTAGTATTAGCTATAACTCTTTGTTATTATCTTTTGTATCTTCTATTATAGTATTAATAATATGAACTGACTTTTCTGTTAAATTGTCTAACAGGCTTGCAAAGTTAGGTTCTTTTAATATATTTCTTTTACAAAATACCTGTATTAATCTTTTGGTAAGAATCTTGGTTGTGCACTTTTTGAATATTTCCAATAGTGTGATAAGTCTTATATTACTTAAGTTGTAATATCATTTTTTATTTTTTGGTATTGAATATATTTGTAAAATCTTTTACTTTTTTGATATGATGCCTGCCTTAACACATATTTCTGCAAAATTTCTTGTGTTTGCTTGTTAGCTATTTGAATTAACTTATATATAATTTCTGTTATGCCTGATGCTATGTTTTTTTAGATCTGTTAGCATTTTTGATCATTTTTCATTTGTAATATTCTGATTTAATTCATTATATCAGTTTGCATTTATTGTATTCTTGGGTTTATAGATCTTTTTCTACTCTTTTTCTAACATCTCTTGATTAAATAGTCTTGCTCTTAGTTAATTCTAAAAATAGTTTTTTTGCTTTTTCCAAGATCTCTGATGGTTCTGTAAGCAATTTTCTTTGACTATTTATTTCTTCTATTAGTTTGTCTATTTGTATTTTTTGCTAAGTTTGTTGAGCAGGCTTCTTAACATTTTTTCTTAATTATTTCTGATTATTTGACATCTTTTTTCTGTAAAGTCTTCAATTTTCTTTTATTGTAAAGCCTTGATTTTACTTGATCTTCTTGTATATAATATTTTTTACTATTCTTTTAAATCTTTTATTAATTCTTGTGACCATTCATTCTGAGTTGTATCTATATATGTTTTTTGTTGATAGTTAATGTAATGCAGTTCTTCATTCAGTTCTTTAATATTATCTTTTATTAATTCAACTTTAATATTAATTTTTCTTATACTGATCCACCTTTCTAGCTGAATTAGAACCTTTGATAAGTTTGCTTCTTTTGATTTTTTTTCTTGTTTTCTGATATATTAAATATTCTTTTTTTTGGCAATTTCTTTTTTGCTGCTATTTGAATTCCATTGCATATAATATTCTATCATCTATCTAATCTATTTTGTAGAGCCTTTTCTGTGTTTTTTTAATTTCTTAAGCTTTGTAATACCATTTGTAATTCTTGTAATTAAATTTTTTTTCTTAGCTGTAAATTTAGTTCTACTCTATAATTTTCTATATCCTCTTTGGTTGCTTTATCTTATAGAAAGATTATCCTTAGCTGTTTTGTTTTTTTGATTTCAGCTACACTATATAGTTCAATTAAATGTTATAAATTGATTTGTACTATTACTAAACTGTAATTACTATTTGTGCATACATTTATCTCTTGCATTTCTGCAACAAATAGTCCATCTGCTAGTTCTTTTGTAATCCAAATTTGGTCAATTCTTGATTCTGAACCTTTATCTGATCATAAAAACTCTTTTTTTTCTGGATTAACCAATCTGTAAGCATCTTTAAAGTCTTGTTTTGTTAGCCATTTGAGTAATAAAACTTGCTTAACTGTTTTTGTTTTTGGGCTTTCTAATCAATCTAATTTTAAATCAATTACACTGTTAAAGTCTCTTATTACAATTATTTGTGTTTTTTTGTTGGCATTTAATATATCTTTCAATTATTATTTTTTGTATTTTTTTTTTCTTCTTTGTTGTTTGATGGCATGTAGAGCATTATAACTATTATTTCAGTTTGTTTAAATATAAAATTGGCTATAATTATATATTTGTTTATTCTATCTATCTCTTCTAAATGTTTTTCTCATTGTTTGTTTATAAGTATGCCTATATCTAATTTCTTCTTCTTATTTGGATTTGTGTTTGACCAAAAACCTCTATAATCACTCTAATCACTTAATATAAAAAATCCTTCTTTGCTTGAGATATTTGTTTCTGCTATGTCAATAATATTTATTTTGTTGTTAATTAATTATTTTTGTAGCATCTTTATTTTTTGATTGTTTTTTTTTGAGTTTGTTGATATTGTTATTGCTATGTTTAAATTAATTTTGTCCTTTGTATAGATTTTTATTATCAGCATTTGCTTCTCTATTTTATTTTGTTAGCTGATTGTTTTGTTTATATCTTTAGCTTTTTTTTATTGTCCTCTTTCAGTTTTTTTACTATTTCTAATAGATATTTTCTCTTCAACTTTTAAATTACTACTTAGCTAGTATAGATGCTGTCTAGTATTTAGTTCTGAACTAATACTTAATTCTTGTGAAAAAGGTCTTATTTCTATACTCTGGCTCTTTGATTCAACTGTAATGCCTTTCAGAAGCAATTTATTTATTTTTTTACTTATATTTGCATCATTGCATATATGATATGTTTCTAGTCTATCTAGTCTTAATAATATTTTTTGCAATAAGTCTTGCATTTGGTCTAAGATATTATTCTTTTTTGTTTAATTAGATTGATGCTAAAAATTATTATTTTCTTTCATCTTTTTTGTTTTCTTAATGCTTTTATCATTTTTAGCTTTTTCCTTATTTATACAAACATCAGACTCTTTTATGTTTTTATACTTTTGTTTGTTCTCTTTGGATTGCTTTATTTCTACTCTTACCTCATCTTAAAAGACCTGATAGTTGTTGTATTTTATTGGCTTTGATTTTGTTATATTCATTCTCTGATTACTATTTCTGTTAGATAGTATATATACTGACTTTGCTCTTTTGATTCTTAAATAGCATAAAAGTAACACTTCTGATATATTTACTAAAATATCTCTTAATTTTGTTGTAAATAGACTTTGGCAGTCATATTGATTATAGTTCTTGTTATCTTTAGTTATTCTTGCTAATTTGTGAGTTCTGAT
Source organism: Cetraspora pellucida (assembly GCA_910591915.1). NCBI lineage: Eukaryota > Fungi > Glomeromycota > Glomeromycetes > Diversisporales > Gigasporaceae > Cetraspora > Cetraspora pellucida. The sequence goes on along the minus strand of CAJVQA010007830.1, from coordinate 3,999 downwards.
TGATAATGATAATGAAATGTTCTCTTTTGCACAATGGTCTATTTTAATCACTATAAGAGCTTTGAACTTAAATCGTTTAATTTGAATCACTTGTGACTTCTTATACTTTTGCATATATGTTTTATTTCCTCTGAATTAATGTTTGCTAGCAAATCCCAAATTGTACAGTAGTTATATTAGTCTATATTATTTTCAAATGCATCTGATTCTTTTATTTCATTTACTTTTTTTGAGCTTGATGGCTTTATATATTCTTTTTTTTTCTTTTTTTTTATTTTTGGCTTATTGTTCTGAACTTTTTTTCTGTTTATTGTTTTCTTTTGGAATAAGTTTAAGTCAGTTATCTTCTTTTTCTTTGATTCTATCCATTGCTTGATCTTTACTGTATTCATAATCAAAATTAATCTCAATTCAGTTATTACTTTTTTTGAAAACTTTCTTTAATTAGTCTATAAAAAAAAAGATCTATATACATTCTTTCCAGATCACATGCATTTGAAAGCTAAGTGAAACTAAACAGGAAAATAAACTACAACAACAAGACAAACAAACTTAAAAAAGGTTTCAAAGCAAAAGCACTTGCTCTTGTTACAAGAAAAAGATCTTTTAAAGTTTTTAATAGTACAAAAAGCTTAGGCACTATAGTAAAAAAATAAAAAACAACAACAAATATTAACAAGAAAAACATCAAAAACATGAAGTCTTTACAAGTAGAAAGCAATAACTCAGATTTACTAAAACATATCAATAAAAGCAATCTTAGCTAGGATGAACAAGTAGCTCAAGAAGCTAAAGAACTCAAGGAAATAACAAATACCCATAAGAAAGTACTTAAAAAAAATAGAACATATATAACAAAAAAAAAAATCTCATTTGTAGAAAAAAATGACAACAATATAGTAACATTTTTAGAATAAGACAACAACACTATTACATATAATAAAGAGGTTATTGAAATCAATATACATAATAAAGAGATCTTTGAAATTGGTACATGTAATGAAGATAATATCAAAACAACAACATATGACAAAAAGGTTTTTAAAATTAGTCTAGGTAACAAAGACAACATAGAAACAACAACCTAAAATGAGCTAATAAATGAACAAGGGAACTCTATTTTGAAAAAGAATACAACTTCTAGCTCTAGTGAAATAACTGAACCATTAACAAAAAAAATGATCAAGCCTCTTTTTTAAACTTAAAAGAAGCCAGTTAACTTACTCATCTTTTTCTCCTAGGAATACAATTAAATCAAAAAATAAAAATGTCCTCATTATAGATATACAAAGCCTACAATGCTCTTTAAACAAAATTATATCATCTTTATTCAAAATTGCTAAACATGACATCATTGTAGCTAAACAACATCTTACTAAAGAAACACAATTACATTTAGAAATAATCTTTATAGATAAATAAAAACTAAAGAGCTATGCAACAAAAAGTATTAAAATTCTTAACAAAACATATTTTGAATATGTTCTAATAGATATAAGAAAATCATTTTTACTAGTTAAAACCAAAAATGTCACTAAACAACAAAGAAGAACTGTTAAACTCAATCAAATATGCTTTTGAGAATATAGATAAAATAGCATCAATTAAACTCCTATTAATTGAAGATACACCCATCAGGAAAAAAAATAGAGAGCTATATATTGATTGGTAACTGAAGGATATATAATGATATAAATCACCCCTGCTGATTTATAATGATTGTAATACTAATCGATAGATAACCATAAGCTGATTATAATCGATATATAACCAAAGTGATTATAATCGATATATAACCTAAATGATTAGAATCATGTTAGGTAATATATCGATTATAATCGCTTCAGTTATATATCGATTATAATCGGCTTATGGTTATCTATTGATTATAATCGTTATGTACTGCTATACTCATAATATTAAATTGATATACACAAATCATTATATTAAATATTACAGCGATTCATTTTTATATTTATCAACTTAAAGCAAATAAAATTTATAAATTTAAATTGAATACAATTTATTTTATACATATGAGATACATTTTGCATGCAATACATTAAAAATTACAAAAAAAAACAACGCCACTAATAGATCCCAAACAATTCATCCTATGCATCCTGCGAAAGAATTAAAGAATTACTTAGAGACAGGGGAGTTGTATTGAGGTCAAGTTCAGTATTGGAATTGGCTATACTGATTGTATTTGTGTTGATTGTTTAGCTTCTTGAGAGCCTAAAGCAAGCTCATTATTAATGATTGTGTTAGCCGATTCTTAATTAGGATTGCCATTATCAAAGTTATTCTAGTATAATAAAGGTTAATATTCATTTTGTAGTTACAATCGATATGTTACAAATACTTACCAAATAGCACACTATGCGACACTTAATTCAGCTTTCACTACAGATAATATTTTTCGATTAGGAATTCAATATAATGTCACACACAGCTAGTGTGAAGGCACAATAATAGTTTGTGAAAGTAGGGGCAGCAGCCGTGCTGAATGCAGTTCTTGCAATAATTGCAATCCAAAAAATGCCTTTATCATCTTGCTCATAGAGCATACAATAGCAATTGTACACTTCTTGGCTTTGCTTCCACCTTACTATATCCTTAGCACTAGTATTGCTTCTAAGGCGAGGAAGCCTTTCATGACCAAATACACTCCAAATTGCTAAACATACGTTCTGCAATGCTAAACCATGCAGGTTCTTCATTTTTTGTAAGAGCTATTGAAAATTGAACACCATAAAAAATGCTTAGACCTATTGAAAACGATTGATAATGATATAAAACGATATACACAGATGTCAAATATTATTGCTTACCTGAGAACACCACACACCATGGAACTGGTTTGCAAAATCATTTGCACTTAAGTTCGCCATGAATTCAGAGAACTTTTCATTCAAATAGTCCTTGAGAGACTCCTTTATTTCATCTTGGGTGGGATATATTACATGTGGGAAAAGGCGTTTGACAATGCTAATATATACTTCCTGCGAAAATGTAAAAACAAAAGCGCTCAGAATATGCCAAAAAAAAAACGCTCAGAATATACCAAAAATAAAGCGCTTAAAATATGCCCTTGCTTTCTATAATACTTACATCTCACACTTTGGGCAAAAGATTCTTGCCTTAAATGCCTTGAGTGCCTTGAACGTTTCTGTGCCACATTTCATTCCTTAGATCTTGAAAATCGTTGCTTAACTGCCTGATAAGGAGGTATATTTGGCGGTTTTGAGCGAAGAGACGTTCATGGTCCTCAGCTTCACGATGACGATGACTTGAACGAGCTCAAAAAGGTAACAAAAAAAAGTTTTAAAAAAAAAAAAAAAAGTTTCAAAAAAAAAAAGTTTAAAAAAAAAAAAAAAATTAGATCAAAAGATCGACATTCAAAAATCAAAAAAAAAAAACTTTTATACCATCATGATTATGTGAATGATTTTGATTGGAAGATCGACGATCAGGCGATGCCAATTTTTCACGTGTTTGCTGTGACTGCAGCGATGATGATCATGATGCATGATGTGAGATAGGTTGAGAAGATGATGGTTGCCTAGAATAAGTTTGCTGAACAGATTGTCTAAAAGGTGATGGTTGCCTAGAGGAAGTTTGTTGGGTGGATTGTCTGGATTGTCTGGATTGCCTTGATTGGGTTGAAAAAGATGACTGACGTACTTCTATCACTCATTACGGAAAAAGTATTATGTGCACTTCTTATAGATCTAGTGGATTTGTCAGAATCAGAGTCATTGTTATAAGATGGTTGAGATGATTGATGAGGACCAGCGATATTATTTGAATTATAATAAGGGCGGGTTGTATTGGTAGGGACAGCCAAATAAGAAGAGGGTGGGTTGTTATTAGAGTTATTTTCCATTTTCAAAATTTTTAAAAAGTTACTTTTCAAATGCTAAAGCGATTAGACTTATATATCTAAAAAAAAAAGCTTTAAACAATTAGTAATAAAAATAATCTCTAATAATGTTA
>CAJVQA010007829.1:0-13471 GCA_910591915.1 Cetraspora pellucida | reverse complement strand
TTAAAATTTAATTAAAGTTTTTACAAAAAAAAGCTTGCTTTTAAATTACATATAAAAAATAAAGACTTAAACATATAATCTGTGATCTAAATTTACAAGAGTAGCCAAGGCTCATCTAGATTAGGGTATTAGTAATAATATATAAGTAAGAAGTATAATATTTAATCTATTGGATAGTCTAAAGATTAATTTTAGTAATAATTTGTGGTATAGAGATAGGAGGTAATGGTAAACTAGAAAGTGAATTATGAGTTGAGTTTGTAGAAGATGTAATTAAAGACTGTGCTGAATGTGAAATATAATATAAGATTCATATTTGTTTATATATTTGTTGATTTAAATAAAAAAAAAATTTAATAAAAAAAGAGGTAACTATACAGTAAGAAATAAAAGTATTATAAATAGAATAAATAAGATTAATAAGAACTAAGCCAGATAAAGTAAAAATAAGAGATGATATATAAGGAAAGTTGTGCAATTTAAAACTGTTAAGTATAAGAATTTCTTGATGCAAATTAGAAACAAAATTAGTAAACATGTCAAGAGCAGTAGCATTTAAGATGCAGTTAAGAGAATTAGAGATTAAGTAGTAAATTGTTTGACTAAAAGAACAAAGAATTCAGTATAATAAAGAACTAGTTTGATTATATTGATGCAGAAAGAAGAGTAAAAAGAGTTACATTTGTGAAGAGTATAAAGAACAGATAGTTCATCTAAGAGAATTTTAATATTAAAGGTTTTTAAAATAGAAGAATAAAAGCTATAGGCAAAGTTAGAACCTTTTTGATTATTATTAATGTAAAACCAAGTGGCTTCTTAGTTAATATTGGATGCAATGATAGACCATTGTTGAAAATGATGTTGGAATGTCCAAAGTATTATAATATGAGCTTAACAGATAATACAAATAGAGTGTCAAATAGGAATCTCAATAGGAAATTAGTTAATAAATAGAGTATATGCAGAGTTGTAAAGGTTGTTACTTAAAAATTTAAAAAGGATAATATTTGATAACTATAAGCAAGCTAGTTAGCAAGATTATTAAATGTGTTATCTTGGTATGTAGTAACTTTGTAAAAAGTAAGCTAAACATTGTATAAGTTAATAAAGTTAATAAGAGTTTGCCAAATAAAAAAGTATGAAGTGTAAGTATAAGAGAGTCTAGAAGCTAATAAGCAAATACTATGATATTTGAAGATTACAAATTGTAAGTAAGTAAAAATATGAACAGAATAGTTTTTGAAGACAATAATAATTGCTAAAAGAATAGCAAAAATTTTAGCTTTAAAAGAGCATGACCAAAGTTTAACTTGTATTTGAAATGAATAAGTAGTTATAAAGTTATCAACATGAACTCAGCCTATGCCTATAGAGCATTAAGAGGTACTAAGCTTAATAACAGAACCATCAGTATAAAATAAGATAATAGTTAGGTTATTATTAAAATTAGTAATAGATTGTAGGCTGTCAGTAAGTTGGTCTAACTAAAAGATGTAAGGTAATTGTTGCAAATTGATTGTTAATAAAGAAAAAAGTGAAATATATAAAGAATGTCAAATGGCTACAAAGTATATAATATTAAGAAAGTTGGCATATAGATTAAGAGTTTTGTCAGAATTAATACAACAAAGTAATTAAGTAGTCAAATTTGTAAGAATAAAAATGGTGCATTTATATAATTGTATTAGAATTAAGATAGCATCCAGAGCATATAGTAGTAGTAAAGAGAGGAGTAGAATAAAGATTAGAAAACTAAGACTAAAACGAACAGTGCCAGTAAGTGAAAGAGTAAACCTATAGGGCTGTTATGCCTTCTGGCCTTATGCAAAATAATTTGATTATTGAGGACATTAAGTAATCAAGATTTGGTATTAGAGTTAAAATAGTCAGTAGTATAAGAAAAGTAGTTTAATTAAGGTAGTTTAAAATGATTATATAATGTATATTAATAGAAATAACTTGTAGCAATGTTCTCAAGAGTAATAAACCATTGAGGTACAACATCTTTAGGAAGTTTGTTTAGTCTAAGAAAAATATATTGCCAATGTAATAAATATAAATTATTATAGATGGTAAGATGGTCAAGAAAGAGAAGTTTGTAGTATCTAAGTTGTTTTTTGAAAACAGAATATTTAGAATAAGAGGAGAAAAGAGATTCAAGAGAGATAGTTCCTTTATATAAAGTGTAAGGAATATTATAAGTTAGATTAGTTGAGAATATTTAGCCAATATGTTTAATAAGCTGTAAAATTTTAAAGTTTGTGGTTAGGCAATTGAAACTATCAATAATTGAATTAGAATAAGAGAAAATGCTAGTTAAAGACCAATGATTGTTTTGGAATTGTTGGATTCAAATATAAGTAAATATGTCTAATAGGTCAGAATTATTAAGTTATTTAAAAAGATTAGGAATATGGTGTTGCAATTAGATATTCCAAATATGTTTAATGTTATAAATTTGTAGATATAAAAGAATATTAAAAAGTATTGTACAACAAAGTTTGGCTTTAAGTTTGACAAGACCAATATGCTAAATAAAAATTTTATTGCAAGTTAATTAATTGATTACAATATTTTGAAATCAGTATTCAAAAGTAGAAATAATCACTATATTAATAATATAATGAATATGTAAGTCAGTTATATATTTGGTTTTAGTATTTTGGATTAGTTAAGAAAATTCAATAATAAGTAGTTTTGTTTGTTTAGATTGTTTGTTGTCCAAAATAAACTAATAATTTAAAAATTTAAAAATATTTTAGAAGAATAAAGAGAAAAAAAATAGATATTATAAGAGATAAATATATAATGAGATGAAGGTTGTTGGTAACCAGAATGGATTTGAAGGATTGACTTAAAGATTGGCTATAGTATAAAAGAATTCAGTTAAAGATAATATATATAATAATTCAGATTGTAATAAAGCAATCCAAAAAGTATTATCTATATAGCTAAGACAGAGCATTGTTTTTGTAATGAGTTGGATGTTTAAAGTTTGCAATTAGTAGTCCAAAAGAATTGTAATTTGTAATTAAGAATGTTTGAGTATATATAGAAGATAAGTAGATCATAGTAAATATGTCATAACAAATATGTAATAGTTTTATCTTGGTCAATACTATTGTGAACTAAGTAGGATGAAGCTAACCCAAGATTAGTTATAACTTGATTGTAATGATCAGTAAGAAGGTCAGAAAGAATATTGATAGTAGATAAAAGAAGTGAAAAGTGAAAAAGTGCATATTTAAAGAGAGTAAAATTGACAGAGTTATAGGCTTTACTCATATCTTGTGAAAGTAACCAAATGTTCTTATGATTGCAAGAAGCATTTTCAATAAGATTGTTAAAAATATGAATAGAAATTAAGGTACTGTTATTGAAGAAGACAACATAATTAAAAAATAAAAGGATAGGATAAGTTGAAAATATAAAACTAAGTCAATTGGTAAGAATTTTGGTATAATGTTACAAATATGTTCAACAAGACTAATAGATCAAATAAGATTGAAGTTATCATCAAAAGTATTTTATTTAGGAATAGGATAAATGTAACTATGTTTTTATTGCTTAGAAATTCTGTTTTCAAGAATGCAATAATTAAAGAGTACAATAATAACAAAAGTGCATTGAGGACTAATATGTTTAAGCATTTCATAACTAATGCCTATAGGACTACAAGCTTTGTTATTAGGTAATTGAGAGAGAGTTCTTAGAAGTTCATCATTAGTAATAGAGAAATTAAGAGAATGATACCAAGTTGAATTAATATAAAGGAGTAGAAGGTAGTGTTGTTATTAGAAATTATTAAAGAGAGTTTAATTAATAGATCTGTGTGCTGTCTAGTCTTGAAAATGAGATCAAACATGTTGTTTAATAATTAGTTGGTCAGTAATAAGCTCTTGAGAAAGTTTTATATTAGTGAAGTGAACAGTTTGGTAGTAATAATTGAGAATACTGTTAATAGCTAAATAGGTTGTGTTGTAAGATTAACACATTTTTTGTTAATAGCTTGGTTAATTTGTTGTTAAAATAAAAGAGAGTTTTCAAGATAGTAGATATGAAAAAGTTGTTTCCAGATTGAGTAAGCATGTTGAAGCCAAGTTTGAATAAAGATTGAGTTAGTAGAAGTAAGTAATTGAAGTCACATTGTGACTGTTTGTTAATTTGAAAGATGTTTTAATTAATGTAGTAGGTATTGGAATGTTGAATAAGTTTTTTAACAAGTTTAATAATATGACCAAGTTTTTTGAAAGATAGGTGTAGTAGAGTACTGTAAGATAAGCATTGATAGTTGTAGCTGCACTTCTAAAAGACTTTGTTAGAAATAGTATAAGTAGCAGTATAAATAATAAAGCATTGAATTTTGTGCCAAGGTATTTCAATACTATTATAAGTTTCATTATTAGTAGAAGTTTTGTATAATAGAAGTTGTTGAAATAAGGTATCTGCAAAGTATTCTTAGTCCTCTGTAGACATGGTTTTGTAGTTAAAAATATAACAATTAATGTTAGTATGTTTATGTAAGAGTTTGCTATAAGCATGTAGAAATATTCAGATAGAGAAATGAATTAGATAATTACTAGAGATAGAAGTTTAACTATTATCAAGACTATAAAAAAGAAGAAATTGTATATTGAATTGGTCAGTTCAGATATAGTTGATATAACTACTGCTAGTATTATTAAACTAAATAAAGTGTTTGTTATTAAAGTAAGCTCCAATATCATATATATTAGAATTATTAAGAAAATTAATAAGTTTATATTTAGAAAAAAAACTATAGGTATTATTCTGTATATTAAAATTATCAAGGATAATAGGATAAATATGAAGTTAAAAGACTTGTTGAATCCAGTTTATTACTTTATTTTGGGTTTGGTTGCAAATAAAAGTATTAATTAATAACAGATATACTAAAATAATATGAAGCTTAATATTACTTCAAAAGAAAATATTAAGTACTATGGCATCTCCACAATGAGTGTAAACACTATAAACATAATATTTAAGATAGTTGCAAATTATAATAATAGTGCTTTCCATAGAGTTAGAAGAGTTAGACTAGTAGTAAGTAAAGAAGTTAGTATTGTAAAAAAAAAGGTTAGATTTGTCAAAGATTTTTGTTTCTATAATGCTTACAATAGATATATTATGCTTCTCTCTTAGTAGGTTCATTAAAGCTTCTAACATTGTAAATAGCAATAGTTAGATTAAGATGATGTAGAGTTGAATTTGATGAAAGTAAAGAAGAATTACAATTAGAGGTTAAAGAATGGTTGTCAAAAAATAAATTAGATGAAATAGAAATAGGATTAAAAAGTTTAGATTTGAGAAGAAGATTATAGAATATAGAAAAAAGATATAAAGTAATAACAATATAATCTGGTAAAAAAGTGTTATTAGGAAGATATATATGAGTTTTATTGTAAGATAAATTAACAAAAAATGTAATACTAGATACTGCTTTGTTGTTATATATTTATTAATATGTTGAATTAAAGTTTGAATAGTTTAACCATAGGAGAGAAGAGTAAATTGTAATAAAGAAGAAATTTATTAAAGCATGTATGAAGATCATAAAGAATTAAATATATTGTAAATGATTCTATTCTATTTTATTATAATTAACTTATTACTTATATTAATACATTTTGCAATTTTTATATTCTACTACTATCAGTAGAGTATAAACAAGTATCAGACTATTTAGTATTAGCCAAAAATAAATAAAAATATTATAGTATACCTGCAATATAGAGAATATTAAAGAAATCAAACAATAAATTAATAACAATATTACTAAAAATATAATAAATTACAGTTAAACACTACTTCTATAATTAATAATATTTTTAATTAATGCAAAGATTCTGTTAAATTTGATAATATCAGAACAGACAATAATTTTATTACTGATGCATCTAATATTAAACTTCATATTTAACAATATTTTGATCAATAAATATTATACCAATACATTAATTAACAAGTATATGAATCTGACTAGCATAATGATCATAATCCTAAACTAAACATTAACTCTAAATAGTATAACAATACTTTTTTTGATTTTTACTTTTAATGAAGTTAATTCAATATTAGTTTAGCTTTTAAACAATAAACCTTATAGCCTCTTAGGCATTAGCTATAAAATGCTCAAACATGTTGGCTTATTATTTTTTTAAGCAATTATAGCTCTATTTAATAGATGTATTTTTATAAATTACATATTTAAACAATAGAAAAAAGACAAAATTTTTTTAATCTTTAAAAAACTAATTTTTGATAATAATTTTCTCAATGCCAGACCTATTAGTCTTCTTGAGTATACTAAAAAACTATACACCAAGCTATTTACAAATTACTTAAATCATACTTTTACAAAATTTAAAATACTTTTATTTTATAATTACATTGCTCTTCTAGTTAATAGTACTGTCATTTCTATTTATATATTTAATAATTTTATTAAAAATGCATGCTACAATTCCAAAGAACCTTGGCTTATATTTTAGAATATAAGCAAAGCTTATAACTCAGTTAACTTGAATCTATTTAAAAAAGCTCTTAACTATATCAAAATTCTTTTTAAATTGATTAATATACTTATTAACTTATTTACAAACTATTAAAACTAAATAATTACAAACTTTGATCTTACTAATTTTATCTTAGTTAAAATTGTAATAGACCAAAATAAAACTATTACTCCTTTTTTTTAGTAAATATATTATAATTTACTTATTCACAAAATTGCTTTACAATATTAAAGCTATACACTATCTACAAATTGGCCAGTCAGTATCTCTTTACTTAAAACCCAAAGACTTAATACATTTATTTTTGTTTTAGTTAATATGGATAATATACTCTAAATATCTTAATTCAAATTAGAACTTAAACAGATACTTCAAACTGCAACATCCTTCTACCAAATGGCCAACATCTAAATTAACCTCTTTAAATCTATTTTTATATCTAATCAATTCCAAACTAATATCTAATTCTTTAATTTTATATTTTGGCCGATCAATCTTTTAAATTTTTTGGCTGTTGGTTTATACTCAACAAACAAACTGTACAAATAAATTAATTTAAAAAGAAATATTTTAGCTTACAAACATTATTAGTACTAAAAAAATTACAAATAAACAAATAATTTATATTATTAATACAGTTATTATCTCTATACTAAAATACTAAATATACAATATAATTCTTTCTTATTCTGTATGCAACAAAATTTTTGCTAAATATTTAACTGTAACTAAATATAAATTTTATTTAGTCTGTTCAATTCTAAACAGCACTATGCTCAATTTATTTCTATATAATATACACAATATTTGAAACATCTAACTTCAATATTATATTTTTAATTTTATTTTATAAATTAACAACTCTTACTTATTAGAAACTTCTACATATATTTAACTACAATAACTGCAAAATAATTTTTGGTCTATTATAAATATATTTCAATACTCTAAATTTAATATTAATAGATCTAATCAATATATTCTAAACTTTAAAATTATTCAACTTATTATATATCTTAATATGTCTATAACAGCCAATAATAGTATATCTTGGCCTAATATTATACAATACAATCTTCATCTATTAGAATCAATTTTAACCTTATACTCTCAATATATTATTTTTAAAAAGCAATATAGAAAACTTAATATTCTATATCTTGAGCAACTTTATACTATAAATAATATTACTTTACTTTAGTAGAATTATCTTTTACTTTACATAGTACAGCTATCTAAAAAATATAAACTATTTTGGTTTAGTTATTTAAAAAATACTATAACTACTAACAACAGTTCAGAATACTTTTTTTAAATTATTAACAGCCTGAATATAATCTTTTTGTTTACAACTCTTAACACATCTTTAAAAAACTTAAGTCTTGTCTATTTATATACAATAATAATAACATTATTATTTGCAAAATTTGTAAATATTTTAAAAATAGAGCATTAGTTTTTAAACTCTTTCCTGTAAATCCTAATTTACTAAGAAAACAAAAATCAGAAATATACAATAAGGAAACCAGTAAAGAAAACCAAATAACTATATAGCAAAGCTCATATTGAGCCTAATAGTAGCATCTGGCAGCTAAATATAGTACACTAATAACAAATATAGCAAATATTAAGAGGAAAAGAGACAAAGAGGCTACTTCTACAACTAAAAACAACACACAATGGCCTTAGGGCCCTACATTCGAGTTTTCTTTTTAGATTCAGCTACAACTACCAATGAACAACAAAACAACAGTAAATTGCCAAAAGGCAAGGCCAACAATAGACCAGACAAGACCTATACTGACCAAGCAACAAAAAGAAGACATACACTTCTTCCTAGAGCAAAAAATAATACAAAAAGTGGGCAATTGAGCATACTCTGTTAGAAAATGCAATGACATCATCTCATACCAATGACAACAACAACAAACTAGTTGAAACTGATTCTAAAAATACAAATGCAAATGTGACAGGCAACAATAATGAGCAAATAATTATTTCCCACGATAGCTCATACTACTATAAATAGTAATAACAACATGCTGATAGTGACAGATATAGACTCAACTGCTGAAAAGAATAGTGAGGTAACCACCCAACATATAGAAATGCCCAAGCAACAACCAGCCAAAATGCCATACCTGACAATGAGAAAAACAACAACAAAATGGAAACAGAATCAGTAGACACAATAGCAAGTCACCAAACAGGACCCAGACACTGAACATATAGCCAAGTAACAAAACAAAATATCACAATTGAAGAAAGAATGCAAACTGATGATGAACAAAATTATACCCAATTATGGATAGATACCATTCAGCCAAATATCAGAAAGGATTGCATTGAACCCTTTGATATCAACAAATAGAACTACAACAAAATTATAGAATCATTTAAAGACAAACAAGGAATTACTGATTTTGTAATACACAAACTACAAACAAAATGTACTAACTATACAATTCATCCTGCAATTGAAGTGAAATTCAGACATCTTGATACTGCTATCTTCCTCACCTTTACAAGAACAAAGAAATTTATGCCTTCACACCAGGTTGCCTATGAAGAATTGTTCAAGAAAGCAATAGCAATATACAAAAGCCTGAATGCAATTATCATTACAGACAAAACAACAAGAGACATAATATACCAAAAACTTTGACAAAAAATTATGATAAATTTTATAACTAACAAAAACTTCAATACAGTGACTTCTAAGAAAGTTTATCAAATAATCAAATATTATAGAGGATTTATAAAAGAACTAGCACTCATTAAAGCAGAAGATATTCAAGAAGCAATCAAAACAGCATTTGCAACACTACTAGAACCTCTTCCTTTAGATTCTAAACAAATACCAGAAAACATCTTACAAATGCTGCTATTTAAGCTACCAATCAGTCAGTGTGCACATACAAAGGCTATTGCACCCTACTATACAAAATTTTCCACTTTGACCAACTGCCAGAGAAATATTTTATCAAACTAGAACCTCTGCCAACAGAAGTATCAAAACTAAACCCAGCAGTAAAAGGCCTATTTCCAATCACAAGCTGAAGTGCGCTACAAAACCTAGCATTTTACAGGAAAAGACTACAGGACTGGTATGACTGTATGACTATTCCATCAAACTACTTTAACCTTTCACTCCCAAGACAACCACTTCTGCTAGCTTACCAAGACCTAAGCTGCAAATATAAACTTCACTTCCCCATTGACATGCAAGACCCAGATACAGACTTACTAGACTTAGTACAATGGTTAAGGGAAGATTACTACTTTAATAACATTCCAAATGACTATTTCAAAGTTAAACCAGCACTTCCAAAAAATTTGGAAAAGATACAAACATCAGACACTTTCACTTTTTCAATTCAAGAAGATGCAATTGCAAAGCACTTTGTAGAACAGATCTCTCCTGTTTTCAAATTCTCATTTCCACTCCCACCAAACATTATGCCAGCAAATCCTACTAATAAACTCTGGCTACCCGAAAACCTACAACAAATCAACGACTACAACATTACTACTCCTATAATCTCAAGAAAACAACTAGTAGACATAGCAAGAATACTTAGAAAGAAATACTATTTTTACCGAATTCTAGAGACCTGGATACAAATAAAGAAATCTACTAATAAAGCTAATGAAGAAAATGCAGCACCCAATACTAAACAACAACCTGACAAGCCAATCATTCCTGATACTCCATCAGCCATTATGGAACATCTAAAAACAAAAAATATAGATACAACATGTATAATAATTCCTATAACTGAACAAGCAAAAGTTAACGCAACCCTTGAATGTCTTCGGCAACACTTTACTATTGAAACTATTCCAGATAAGATTCTCTCACTACCACCACTCCCAGCTCCTAACTGGGATATTTTTAAAACCATTCCTTCTCAATGACAAATCACAACTTAAATATATCTACCAATAGCAATGAGACTGCTATAATTACACTACAATCCGAAGAACAATTAAATGAACCAAACCTAATTGAACTTAATTTAAATGAAAAAATCAATATAGCCACACACAATGTTAGAGGAATTAATGACATATTAAAAATGCAAATATGAATTGAATACTGTGTAGAATCTAACCTGCACATAATTTTAATCACTGAAACTAAATTAAAAGAATCAACAACGAAATCACTAACTAATCCTTTATACAAAATCTATACCTCAAACTTTATACTATACAAACTGACCAGTGTGAAACCAGTTTGGAAACTGTGCTAATGGTCTGTAACCAATTACAACTATTTATTCACAAAATTAACACACTTTCAGGAACAGCAATATGCATTGACTTCTTCTTTCTCAACAACAACAAAACCCACATTATCTCAATTTATATTCCCTCAAACCACCCATCTCTTCTTAAGAATATTTAATCTCAAATGCTTACTTGGATTACAGAGGCCAAAGCCAAAAACTGACACTTAATTATACTAGATGACTTTAATGTCAACCAACACAGAAACAAACAATTTCCAATTTTTACTAACCTAAATGCTGTGAATCTAACAAGCCTTCTTACTTTTTACAATATCCAAACACCTATTTGGCACAGTCCTACTAATACAAATCAAATAAATGACATTTGGATTTCCTCTGATATACTGTTAGCATTTGAACCTTCATCACTTATTGATGCTTTGCATATTTCGGATAGCGATCACTGCATCCTATATACAACTTGGTATACCAACTTTACTCCACAAAAAAATCCTAGAAATAAGAAAAAGAAAAAAAAAAAATATTTATATGAGAAAATGACACAAGAGACCTGGAATAATTTTGAAGATGCAATAAACACTTTCTTTAATATACAAACTACCTCTTCAGCAGATATGAACAAAGAAGAAATAAACAAAACCTGGAACCTCTAATCAGCAAAAGTCAAAGAAACAATGAACTAACATATTTCTTACACCTTCACAGCTCCAAAACCCTTCTTTGCACTTTCTCTAAAACAACCAAACTCCATGCAGCCTTAAAACATATTAACAAATGTTTATATTGCCTTTCTAACAACCCACTAAACAGCTTAACAAAAGCCAACCATTATTTGTCCAAAGCTGCCACCTTGGCAGAAATCAATATCCTATTAATTACACAAACACAATTAAACCCCTCAACCTCGAACATAATAGCATTAATAAAAGAGCACAGACACACAATTTGGCAAGCATGTAACTTTAAAAAAAAACAAGAACAAAGTGAATTAAATTCTACACAAATCGAAGGTACTTAGACTTCAAAGACAACACAAGCTGAATATTAGATAGCATTCTAAAAAGAAGAGCAGAACCAGTTAGTTTTGAAAAAATCATTTCATCAGACAAAATAATTACTGATAAAAATAAAATCAAAGAAGCCACACATCTATACTTTAAAAATTGGACAAAAAACAATCCTGCTAATAATGACAACTGGAAGAAATAGGAAACAATATATCTTCCACTCAACAATATTAAAAACAAAATTTATGACAACCTTCTCAATCCTATTACAATGACTGAACTTGAACAAACAATAAAAATGGCACCTAAAGGGAAAGCAACTGGACCACTAGAAATTTTAAATGAAGTTCTCCAACACTTACCCCCATCAGCTCTTGCCCATCTCTTAAATATATTTAACAATTGCTTAATACAAGAAATCATCCCTGACCAATAGCTAAAAGCCAATATTTGGCCAATTCCAAAGAAACAAACCTACAACTATGAACTTAACTCTACTCTCCTTATTACATTAATTGACTATACTAGAAAAATCTTTACAAAAATCTTAACAACCCAACTAACAAATATTCTAATGTGCAACCAAGTACTATCTTCATATAACTTTGCAGCTTTTCTATATTAATCTACATTACAGCCAATCTTACAACTTACACAAACTTTAGAAAATGCAGTTACAAATAACAAAGAAATCTGGATCCTTTCCCAAGACATGTCAAAAGCCTTTGACTCAATTCATCTATCAACTTTAAGCAAAGTACTCAAAAGAATACATATCTCAGACAAGGCAATAAACCTACTAGCATACTTACTCTCTCATCGAACCAACAGAGTAATTACAACCCTAGGTCTAACTGCACCATACTTGGTAGAAGATGGTATTGACCAAGGAGAGACAATTTCTCCTTGCCTTTGGAAAATATATTATGACCCATTAATATTATGAATATATAAAGAACAGCAAGGATACTGTAGTGAAATTCCTCCTTTTAGTACAAAAAAGATACACACCTCAGTAATGGCTTACATAGATAACTCTCTATGGATTGCACCAAACAGAGCCTCACTTACCAATATTTTACATACTGCCTCCTTTTTCTACAAATTCACCAACATTAAAGTCAACCCATTGAAGTCCACTCTAGTTACAAACTCATTAGATCTAGACAAAACAATACTCTTTGACAAAGAAAAATTAATAGCAATCAACAATAGGGCAACTTTTAAATACTTGGGAGTATGGTTCTCAACAAACAGAAGACCAATATTAATACAAAAAGAAATAATAGCTGAAGCTAAAATCAATCTAAAAAAAATACAATTCGCCAATATAACATAAAAATAAGCAATCTATATTATAAACAGTATTATTGTTCTATACCTTCTCTATTGCCTATATTTCTCATTTCTTTCTTCTGCACAACTAGGCTCACTTAACAAAGCTTGTACTCATTTAATAAAAAACAAGACAAGATTAGCACGAGGGGTCTCAAATTCCTTCCTATTCAATTCAGACATTTATGTACTAACAGACTTAAAACAAGCCCAAACATCAGCACTAGTCACAATATTTCAAAAAAACCTAAATCATTATAACTTCGATGCTTCTTTTCTAAAACTGTGACTACAACAACTGCAAGATGCAGCACTCACAAATATCTCAATTTTG
>CAJVQA010007828.1:0-13472 GCA_910591915.1 Cetraspora pellucida | reverse complement strand
TTGAATACCAGAAAAATAATAAAAATCTTTTTTATTTTTTTTTCCTTCTTTTTTTAATTCAGTTTTATTTGGATTTTATTCTTTTTTTTTTTTTGCAAAAAGGTGTTCATCAGATTTTGTAAAATCTGGATGTTTAAACATTTTTTTGCAAAAAGGTGTTCATCTGATTTTGTAAAATCTGGATGTTTAAACATTTTTTTGCAAATGGAACTATCAATATTCCAAACTTACTAAGATATGCCAATAGTATTTATATTTCAAAAAAAATTGGGTTATTTATTGTAATTCTTTAATTTGTAATAAATTAATAGGTGAAATTGAAAAACAGGTATCGTTATTGTGATTAGAATTCATTTCACCTGATGAAGGGGAAAGATTACCTTTATTTTTTGATGATGATAATCTTGAAATCAGAGATCCTTATGATCTTCAACATGTCAATAATAAAACTATTTCGTATCTATGTTATGAACTTTTATATGAAGAAATTTTAACAAAATCAAATGTGCAAAAAGCAGAAATTAAATCATTGATAGATGAAAAAATATTTTATGTATTAGATAGATTTTTATGGGATCAGAAGATTTCTAAAAAGCAATGGATCAAATATTTACGAAAAAAATTAAATGACTATAATAAGTTAAAAGCTTTACCTACAAAGTTCCAAATAGATGTTTTTTGTCAAAAATTTAGAACGAACGATGTTGAATCATGCGTTGGATCATATGTTGGATCGCTAGTGATGTGGAAAGTAAGCACTGAAAGAGTAATACAAGCTTTTTGGAAAAACTTCTATTCGAATACATGGGAATTCATAGATAGCATAGAACCAAATGACCAGTTTAAACTTTCATCAAAGGACAGCGAATTTATGTTTAACTTTTATATACTTGGTTGTAATTTATTGTATAATGAAGATTAGTAATAATTACGCATTTTGGATTATTCATATGGTCCATTTGGCAGAAATATAAAAAAATTAGATTACGATATTATATAGCTGCAGATGAATACATTGAAAAAATACAAAAATATGAAAAAAGGTTATTGCCAGCACCAAATTTTGATTTTATTATAATTAATTGCGAACAATTACACGTAAAAGGGAGATATTTTTTTAAAGAGTTATTAGATGATTATATTGAAGATAGCGTATTAATAAAATTATATGGACAAGAACTTCTAAAGTGTTGTTTAAAATCTAAAAATTATTCAATAGCAGAAAGATTATATAATAGAATTTTTAAAAAAACAGCAAATGATAACTTTTTAGTAAAGATTAAATTGTTGGATATTCTTACCTTTTCATTTATAGAATTAACTCAATTTCGAAAGAATTTTTATCATATACTTTATTTATTCATTCAGCTAGTAACGCTGAAGAAATTAAACTTATTAAGTTCTTGTCGGAATCACATCTTCAAAGTTATATAAAATATACACAACCTTTTTTTATTAACAATATAAAAGAAAATTTTATTTTTTTTAGCACTTTAAAAAAATTTTTTAAAAAAATTATTTCTTTTATATTTATGCCATTAATGGCATTAATATCTCATTTACCCATCTTTTTATACACAGATATTTTTATAAATTTATACATAAAAATTCTATCACTATTAGTAATTATTTTAGTTAAAATTAAAGTTATAAATGAAGAAATAGAGGATTTTTTTTATAAAAGTTTCAAACCGTAATCTTAATTTTTCCATTACCAAAGTTTAATTCTTATAATAGCAATTATAGTTTTTGGAAAGAATTAATTTTTCCTAGTTCTAGCGTTTTTTCTAAACATCAATTTCCTGAATTATATAAATATTGGCATGGCGAAGCTCTTCTTAGTTTCAAGTGGAACGCCTATGGAAAATAATATTTTTTTGTTATTTTTATTTTATTTTTATGTTTTGTTTTCTAATCGTTGCTACGATAAAAGAATTATCGAATAATACTCAACATTTATTATTAATTTCAACTATTGTTCTTGGAATTTTACATCTTACTTTGAAATACGACAATTTATATATTCTCCTCTGTCCTGGATTACAGATATTGGAATTATTTTGGTAATTAAAATTTAATTTTTATTTAATAATTATAAAATTATCAATATTCTTATATATACGTATAATTAATAATAATATTTAAATATATTTTTGAAGATATAGGTGCAATATTATTTCCTGTATTAACTTCTATCGATTGGTTACAATCTTCTGCGACACCAATTTGGGCTGTTACAATTTCCATATTATTACTTGAACTTAAATTTCTAACATTTTTTCGAGCTATTGAATTTGGTGGAACTCATTGGGCAATGATTATTGGAGTTATACAAAATTCTTTATCTTTTTTTGTAATAATTGGTTTTATTATGTTCGCTTTTGCACACTCTTTACATATTTTATTAAGGCCAACAACTGATGTTTCAAATAATCTTAATAATTCAGAAGAATTAAATACAAATATGTTTGCCAATTTAGATACAGCCTATTTGGCTGTATATATGATGTTAACACGTATTTTTTAATTGTTCTCTTCTAATAAGAATTATGCTTATTTCTAATTATCTAACTATTTATAGGCGATTCGTCTTATGTGTCTAATTGGTCATTAACTGAAAATTTGACACTAACAGTTTTGATGGTTCTTTTTTCTTTTTTTACAATCATCTATTTAATGAACTTGTTTATTGGATTATTGTCTAATTCTATTAGCGAAACAAATAAAAAAGAATTATTTTTACTCCAAAGAGCAAAGGTCATATATTATTAAGATATTTGTTTAATAATTTTATTTTTAAAATCATAATCATTGCTTTATTCATTTTTTTTCTTTAACAGATTTTGTCAGAAATAGAACTATTTTATATGCTACCATATCAACGTAGAAAAAATAATTTGTTTCCTGAAATCATGTAAAGATTTAATTCATTGTAAT
Organism: Cetraspora pellucida; assembly: GCA_910591915.1. Classification (NCBI taxonomy): domain Eukaryota; kingdom Fungi; phylum Glomeromycota; class Glomeromycetes; order Diversisporales; family Gigasporaceae; genus Cetraspora; species Cetraspora pellucida. The sequence continues at coordinate 10,535 of CAJVQA010007828.1, read as the reverse complement.
TTATTGCAAAAGATTTGTTAATTTACATAATTTTAACATTAATTAATATTTATAGATTTTACAGTTTTAGTATTGATAAACTTTATGATATAGTCACTACAATACAAAATAATAATTGGGATGGTACTATTGAAAAACCATTTATTCCTAATACATTACTAAAAATAATAGATAAAGACGAAGCAAAAGATAAAGACAATTTATTTCAAAAATTAAGAAAAATCGAAGAAAAGGTTCAAGAATTGACAGATAATGAAATGAGATGATTCAAAAATTAGAAGATAGTGAAAATAAGATAATTCAGAAATTACAAGATAATGAAAAGATAATTCAAGAACTAAAGAAATTTTTGTTGAAAGAGATAGATTAGATATTTAAATTATTTATTATGGTATAAACACTCTTTGTATAGCGTGCAAGATTGTATTCGAAGCATGTATTTTTATGAGACAATTTTAATAGTTACAAATATAGAATTTTTTGGTATAAAAAATTTTGATCCCATTTGCTAGAACGAGGTGAAAGCCTTTCGAGCCTTATTTCGCCGAATTGCAAGAATGTTTGTACCTGATTCAAATGGTTCTTATTTAAAAAATGGACTTAAACAACTACCGCTACCATTTGGTATTGTCTAACCAATTTTGAGATTTGTAATTCAAGTAAAATCTTGGTTCTTGTTTATACATTGCAACTTTATCTTAATAAATATCATCACTTCGCGAATTGAATTCGTTATAACACAGATATAAATCGCATTTTTCTTTTATCAGGTTGGGAAATCAAATTTTGAACCTGAATTTGGTTCAATTGTTAGATATCGAATCTTAATTTAAAATAAAGTTGTTGGCTCTTAATAAAATGTACTACATATAACTAACGTTTCAAATTTAGGTATGATACAGCTTTTAAAGTTTTATTTTGATGTTTTTTTTGATGTTTTAATGCATTTGCACGCAAACTTAACAAATGGTTCATATTCTTTTTCAAAGGTAAATTCGTGCAATTAGTAGTCAACGTTTATTAAATACCAATCCAATATTAATACAAATCATTGTTAGCTTCTGTAATGCTCGTTATATAATCTGTAACTTCCAATTCAGTTGGGCAAGTTTTGGTTTTTCAATTTTTTTAATTTCTTCGGGCTCCAATCCAGTCTAGAATATTAAAAATAAATAAGCCGTAAATATATGATATTGCCAGAAATAAAAGACAAAATTTTATGTCACTATCCAGAAACAAACCTCAATAACGGGTAAATTATTTGTCGGTGTATCAAATATTTCATCAAGGTCATTTTTAATTCTTTCTTCTAAATCACCAAACAGAATTTGAATTTGTTGTGCTCGTTTAATATATCCCAATGTCACAAGGCAATTTAATAGGTTTGATATCTCCGCTAAATAAATATTAATCGACTATTTAACAATTCAAATCTAAAAATTGAATAATAGCATAATATTTTTAATTGGATTTAATATACCTTGAGTTGTATTAAACCTTCCAATCAATCTTTTCAAAGAGTCAATAAGGTATTCTTCTTCGTATATACTTCCTTTTTTGCCACGGGCTTTCTTTCTTTCTTGCCGTCTACGACTTTTCGCACTTTTGCTGTAAACGTTTGTACAAAATGAAATATTTATAGTTATGAGTATAATTTGAGTATTTACAAGATATGCTGATAGGCGTATTCATAATAATACTAACCCACTTCTTGATGAATGTATACTTAGTTGAGTATTTGATTGTGAATAACGTGTAAATCCACTAGCCATAGAGCTTGTGTCTGAAAATACATCAACATTTTCAATTGATTCTTCGGTTTGATCTAGGTCTGAAACTGCATTGATAACAAAGTGAATTAAAATATCCATATATTAGATCTGCAAAACAGTTTAAATACTTACTCAGTTGGTTAGCTTTATTAGCTCTAATTTCTTTTAACCTTTTTGTTTGCTGATTTAATTGATCTAACATTGAATTCACATCTTGAAGCAGCTGAGTATGACCTATATTAAATGTCATAGCATATGCAATGTTTAAAGTGGTGAAAAGGTTGTAAATAATGTATGATTGTTTATACCTTCAATTACACTTGGCTTAACGTTAGTTTCAATCAAATCTGTTCTATTATACATATAGGACTATACAAATAAACAAATATTAAAATCAGTTAAAATATAAAGCGTTACGAATAACTATTCCTAAGGGTTCATTATAACCATGATAGTAGATAGCTTATTTAGAAATCGATCAAGATAAAGAATTTAACATAATATACTTACTATACGTATTGACTCTGCCCAGTGATGACCCTTGTTCAACAAAATAATCGATTCTTCTGGTTGCTGGTCATATTTTAAATATTAGTAAAAGCAATTAATCTAAAGACAAGAAAGCTTCTCAATGTTAACATTGTACTCACCTTAGTATAATCCAACATTATTTGTGCAGCATCTTTGTATTGATGTTTATCCGAAAGTGTTTCTAACAATGGTAGAATACATTTATATATATTCTGCTACAGAACAAGGTAGTTTAGTGGAAGCAAAGTAGTTGAGGAGTAACAAACCTGCAAGACTTTTGGCCAAACTAAATAAAGAATCTGAAGAACTATTCAATTCTTGAGCAATAGCAAAAGCTTCGCGCCATGACCCACAATTTTTATATGAATCAAGTGCTTTCGGTTTGTCACCAGCAAGTATATACGCTTCAACAATGAAATTTCCATATAAGTAATAAAAGAATTTACGAATAAATGAAGATCTGAACATTAATCATACCTAAGCCAGCCTCTTTGAAGTTTGATTCCGTAAACAAATAATCCCCATAAATGGCCATGACACTCTTAAAGTTATTACAAAATTAATATGACAATTGAAATAAACAAAAGTGTATAACAAAAAAATATATACTTTATATTTTTCATTATTATTTGCAAATATTGATATTGCAGAATAATATAGTTCATGTTCACGAATATATTTTAAGCAATCATCAAAATATTCATCTCCTAATGTCAATGTTATTGATGTGAAAATAATGTATCTAAAGTAGCCATCTATTTGAAACTACTATTTTAGATATCCGAAGTGGCACCTGACTTAAATTGTGTTCCTGAAATTAGGTCTTAATGCGTGCATAGAGTAGTAATTTTAGTCAGGTGCTACTTTAGATATCTAAAGTAGTAACTCCAGACAAATGGTTATTTCAGATACAAAAAAATCATATTAAATGTTAATTAACAAGCCAAACACCATATGTTAATTTAAACCGAATTATTCATCACATTACCTGCAAGACTTAGATTTCGTAATGCTTTTACATAACGACAAAGGTGGTTATCAATTTTAAATTGTTGATAGTATTTTGGATAGCTCTCAAGCTCCGTTAAGAAAGGTAAATATTCTCTAGGATCCTATATAACATATCTCAATCAATGACATTGTCAATTAACAAACATCTAAGAGTAACAAAGAATACCTTTTGTGACTGTTGAGCAACCATAAGAACAAGACTGAAATCATACATTCCCAAAGCGACATCAAAAAGTCGATCCGCATCGACCAAAAAAATTGCAAATTTGATCGCATCCTCTGCTAAATCCATATCTTGATCTGTTATAATGTAAATGGTTGGTGCTTGTGGATGAGATGAACAGAAATCAAAAAATAAATCTCACTAGCCTTTTAATTTTGCTAGTAAATTCAATGCGGATTCCAAATAAGGCGGTGTTTTTCTAACATACGATGTTATTATCGATTGAAGGTATGTTTTTGTGTCCATAGATTCTAATACTGCACGTACAGCATCACACACAGTGTTAACTTTTGTGGACACGTCATGTGAACTAAGATGTCACATAAGAATATAAACATAACTTCAGATACATAATCAAAAAGTCGTGAAAACGAAAAAATCAATATTTAAAATATTTAATTACTTTGAAGAGAAGGAAGATTTAGAACCATTTTCAATTTGAGGATACATTGTCATAGTTACATCCTCATTCCTAATAACATCAATTTATGGAACACAGCAAGTTGTAGAATAAAATAATTGACTTTAATGATGATTGCACTTTTTACAAAGAAATTGTACCTTAGACTTGACAAAAACAAATTCAAATAATCAACTTTTTTGATTTGAGTGACAAAATATTGTACATTTTTCAAGAATAAATCAGGATTATGATCATGTAGTATATTTAAATCAATTCGATGTTTTCGACATGCTTTGTAGGCCGATAAAAAATCACATCTGTGCAATAAAACAGCATCAAAGTGAACATTTAAGTATAATGAAACTTAATAGCATGAAACAGGCAAACCATTTATTCATACTTATTCAAGAAATCTCGGACTGATGCTAAGACCAAAGCGCGTGGATAAATTGTTTCCAAGTTTCCTCTTGGCATCTAAATTGGATTACATGCTTGATGTTAAAGAGGCCCGAACGCGATATGTATTTAGTAATTAACTATCTTACCTGTAACACCAAAAATACATCGTAATATGCAGCACATACAATTTTGGATCCTCTTTCAACTCTTCTTATAGTTTCATCGTATGGTTGAATCACATTATCAAGAACTTTTAGATCTAATTCATATATAAATGATAATTATAAATCTTTCTGAATTATTTAAGATATTTGATATTGAAAAATTTACCTAGCAAATTAGCATGAAGAGGTAAAAATCTCACGACGTGACTCAATGTGGTAAAAATTATGAAGTCATTATGAATGAAAAATGAAGTGCAGTCTGCAGTAATCAACCTTTCATTAACATATAACTTATTATGCTCGCTCAATCCTACTACAAAGGTCTATAAATAAACGATAGTTAATTATAATTAAAACAAACTTGCACCTATACAGAAGCTTAATTCTGACAATTTTATACCTTTTTGTTTTTTTCTGACTCGACTTGTACAGTGCCAATCCAGTTACAAACTTCGGGAAGAGAAACAATAGGTGTTTTTGAAACAAAAAAATGTTCAGTATTATTTGGATCATTGTGGTCAATGATGACTGTAATAAGATTAGCAAAAAGAGGAATTAATGTCAAAAATAGACAAGCTGTTAAAGTTTTAGAAAAAGCAATACGAATAATTACCTTTGTGAATTGAACCTTCATTAGTCTCACAAAAAATTATGCCATAAGTTGGATTGTAATGCAACCTTCGCAAAAAATTTGTAAAATGAGTAGTGCTCTCAAATAATTTTTTTTGAATTTGCCCATTATCATCAAATTCTACTATTATTTGAGTAATGCTATCAGATTGATTGTTTGAATGACAATGCAAGCAAAATAACGTTGTCTTGTTAATCCAAGCAATTTGCCTTATGGATCCTTTATATGGACTTTCAATTTTGTCCCTAGACAGACGTGTAAAAAATGTATGTGTTAGAAGTTAAAATGTTATATGATAGATGGCAATAAAAACATAAATAAAATATAATTACATATGAATAATCCCTAATAACTTTGGAGGTTTTGGAGGGGTATTCATTACTTCAGGCCATTCGAAAAATGAGATTTCCTGATTAGCTTTAAGAACGGCAAAGTCATTACCGCCATTATTGGGTGAAAATGATACATGTACAGCAGGAGAATCAAGTTGAATCGAAGAAGCAAACATCGGGGGAGGGATATTCATTATTCGAAATGGTGTAAGATAAATTGAGCCTATAATGACAAACGAGTTAAAGGTTTAAAAATGTATGTGTACAAGACACTAAAGAATGTCTAATTAAGAAATAAAGGATACATCCATCAATGACAGCAACAGTAGCGGCATTATTTGCAGAAATAGTATTTGCGAACAAGTTGTCCCAAGAAAATTCAAGTCGGAAATAGCTACCTATTAACAATCAAGCGATCTAAATTAAAAAATATTTTAAGTAAAAATAAAAAGTAAAAACATAGTTCAACATTACTATCAGTTGTATAATGTAGTATCAATGCAATTTCTGGGTCCCAAGAAATACTTGTAATTGATTCAGTTGAAGGTGGCAAAATTTCTTGTTTCAAATACCAATGATAATTATTCATGTACCATAATTGAACTTGTGTATTGAAATAATAATAAGATACATGAATATATTAACAAAATAGCAAAAAAACATTATTAAACGTGTACCACATGAAGACACATCATTCAATATTTCTCTCTCCAACCATATGGCCAATACAGTAGAATCACAATTCCATAAAATTTCGATTATCTGTAAAAAAAAAACTGCAGCATTAATTATCTCAAATATAACTATAAATATATTGTGCTCTTTAATATATACTTTATGTTTCTTAATTTCGCGCAAAGAAAATTCACCATGTCGCAATCCGTTTTTTTCAAAAAAACATATTTCGTGTTTATCAATTGATTTTTGACTTGAGGCTATTAAATTACCTGCCGGTCTAAACAAATGTTATTAAATATATAGAAATCGTAAAGTAAGATAAAGACAATATCTATATACCTCCATGAAAGAATATGTTCTAGATTATCGACAGGTTCACTGGTAGATTGCAATATTCCTTCCCTGTTGTAAACACGGATTACTCGAAGCCCTAACATTATTATATAAATTGAATAATTTATAGGTTTGTAAAATCAGTCGAACCGTTTATAATCACCTTTGCCTTTGTTATGATCGATAACAGAGCAGCAAAACATGCTACCATCACCACACCAAGAAACGCGCGGATGGAAGTCATCATCTTCCGATCGGGTAAAATTAGATGTATCAACTACTTTTTGAGCTGCAGTTTTTCCTTCTGATCCATGGAACTGTGTTTCTTTTTTACCCCATCCGACACTTATGCTAACAGCTAAACAAAATGTTATCTTAAAAAAGAATCATGGTATATTGAAATTAAAGCGTGCAAAGATTTGCTTACCTTCGCCCAATTCCTCAACATTAATGGGAAATTCCGTTATTACGTCAAAATCTTTAGTCATTTCTAGTATTGTATCATTCCCTGAAGTACAAAACTTGTTAAAATAATGAATAGCGCAATCGGATTAAAAGGATATCTTATCTTACCAGTAACGAAGATGACTAATTCTTCATCTGGGCTCCATTCCATACACCTAATTCCTGATTCTATATATCCGACAACTTCGACCTATAATCATTAGATATAAATAACATCACCAATTCCGTATGAACAGTTAAAAATATAGGTCGGATCCTTTGAATATCTTCATAACGATTCAGTGAACTTCACGATTTTAGTCATCCACGAATAACATGCAGATATCCAGATGTTGTACGGATGACTATGAGAACATTCATTGAATACAATTCTAACTATACAAAATTTACATTATACCTGCTTCTGATTTTTATTGGCTGCGAGTAGTCACGTGTGCATTAAATTGATCCTACGTAGATTATCCACAAATTTGGTGTAATCGAATATTGGGAATTTCGTTCGCTTAATTGGATATTCGTTTTTAACCGTGAATATTCACGGATCCGACCTCTAACTTAAAGGACCTTACCATCTCTTCACCGTCCTGCGTTGCATCTAAATGGACAAGAACTATATCACCATTACCGAAGGCTACGCATATCGATTGAATATCCACCAAAAACTTTAGTTCTTTAACAATCTCATCCAGATCATTAGAAGAACCGCCATTTGGGAAGAATATAATGGAAGAAACTTCAAAATTCTGAGTCTATCTTTCAAAAAGTTAAAATAAAGTAAATCCTAGAAAAAACTACGGATGAAAATTGAATAAGTTATTAAAAATAATTTGATTTGAATTAGCATATCACCTGTACTAAAGAACATTTAACAAGCTCGAACTTAGACTCTGAAAAGCGAACAAGATAAATGTCACCATTTTCCGGATTAACTGTATGTCGAATATTTTTTAGTCTAGGATTAGAATTGCCAAAAGAGGCTGTGAATTGCGAAAGTAAAGTTAAACTCTTCATCTATTGAGAGAATCAAAGGAAGAACTGCGTTCATCATATAAAATCCAGACTAATCAGTTTTATGACGATTATTTCCCCGAATATAGTAACCGATCTGCAAGGTCACATTCCTCCAATAGGAGAGCCATAATTTCAGTTACAGCGGAACACCATGGACGTTATTTCGAATATCGGCCCGAATTAAGCTTAATTCGGGCCAAAATTCGAAATAATATTTTTGTTATATACTACATTTACATTTTTGACTTAACGTTAAGGTGTTTATATAAATCTTTAATTCAATATTATTACCAAGTAATTTACATTTTATCAATATATTGACATGAACATGGTTCAAACAAGAATTTAATTACGTACGTACATATTAATGTATTATTTTTTTTCGCTGCTGCTTCCTTTTTTCTTTTGAAGCCTCTTTAATTTTTTGGCAGAATACTTGATAATAGTTATGGTTAGATTACTTTCTTTAAAGTGTAAAATATTTCCAAAGATTCAACTTACAAAAGAAGCTAACTTCTCAAGTCTCTCCTTTTCTTCTAAAGCCTGTTTCCTTTTTAGGGCAATCTCACGTTTTCGCTTTAATGGTAAAAATTAAATTTGATTATGCTATCTGATTTTAAATTATTAGTCCAGATCAGAGTATTCATTCACCTTTTTCTCGGACGCGACCTCGTCTTTTAGTTTCTGTTCTAAAAGTTTCATAGCTTCTTTTTCCTGTCGTTCTTTTAAACGATCGTCCCAGCTCTTACGCAAATTACGGGGAAGTTGTGAACGACGAGTGGCAGTTTTTGGACGTTTCCATGATTTACCTTTAAATCATTGAAATATTGAATATTATTACTCAAAGCTATACTTTAAGGCTACAAGAACAATATAAAGTACAACCTGAGACTCTACGCTCTATTTTTTGAGTACTTAGCGTAGGTTTTGGGGAAGGAATAGTGTAGGAATCAGTTGGCATATTTATTGTAGAATTAGTGTTTTCTTCCATTATTTCGTCCATTCCAAGTACAGAAAGTATGGAACGAAATTAGTCGATTATCGTTGACCAATAAATGCAAATGTTGCACAACCTATTATAAAGATTGTCGCTATGATGGGGCGAAGTAAATTAATCTATATTTAAAGTTTATTAAAAAAATTTTTTTTTATATAGTGTTGAGTCAGTAGAAATCAAGCAAATTTTTTCTAAGTAAATTTTATTAAAACTTTGAATAACAATGACTTAATAAAAAAAAATTTAAAGGAATTCTACAAACTTATAGAATTTATTTAAAAAATTTTTTATTAAAGTTTTTGTTGAGGTATTAACATTTAAAGTTTTTAAAAAAATTCAATAAAAACCAATTTGCTTGACTCAACCCTATATGGTTAGTTGCTTTCTTGATGTATTAATTAAAATACCCTGATCATTATATCAAGATCACGGGTAGTGTTGTTAGGCGAAACTTAGAGGTTTCGCAAAAGGCGAAAGCCGAAACTAGTTTCAACTTTCGTCAAAAAAATTGAAAATGGCGAAATAACGAAACTGGCGAAACTGTTGAAACTACTAAAAGATGAAAAATAATAAAATTAGTTAAGATAAAAAATTAATAAAATAAGTACTAATAGAAAGATTTATTTTTTTATTTCTATATAAGATAAAAAAGGAAGTATTATAATGTATGACCAATTACAGAAAGCAGAAATAAATAATTTTATTATTATTTGATTTATCAAAATGAATCAAATAGAAATAAAATAATTTAATTTTAGTTACTAAATTATAAAATATTATTGTTTAAATAATCAATTTTTTTATTAATAATTTTTAATAAAACAATTTTATTTATTTTCAAATTTTTATAAAAATTTAATAATTTTTTATTAAGAGTGTGACAACTTAGTGAAGTGAACAAGTTGTCACTTCTTCAAGTAGCAAATTGGGAGTTCAAAACCTGCTGATGATAAAAATTTGAATTTTTATCTGTGTTATAATAATTGTTTCTAATAATTAGGTTAAAATACCTGATTATATTAGTATAACTAACTGGAACATTTGTATAAATAGTTATACAAAAAAATGCAAACTAGTATTATGTAGTACAAACTTAAGATAAGTTCTTATGATTATGTAAATTCATAAAAATTAAAAAACAAGAAACTTATTTGAAAAGATCTAAACAAAAAGCTAATACAAATTTTTGATAGTCTACTATAAAAACTAGATCTAAAAAATAAATGCTAATATTAAGAGTTAAATAAACAAAAATCTTAGATGAAAAATACTACTAACTAGATTGCTGAAATTAGACTAAAAAAAATAAATATTAAACTAAGTTAATATATCAAAAAACAAATTACAGTTTTACTGGATTATCTAGATTGGAAGTTCAAAGACAGATATAGAAATTTGCTAAAGTACTAAAAATATTGTAATAAAATTTACTAAAAACTAGTAAGCTATAGTAATTTTTAATAGCATGAGTGCTGAGTAAAAAATCTTTTATTTAAAGAAAAATAAAATAATAAAAATAAACAAAAATAAGAAATAAATATATAAAAGTAAAATTTAAATTCAATAGTCTTCTAAGCACTATAAG
>CAJVQA010007827.1:0-13472 GCA_910591915.1 Cetraspora pellucida | reverse complement strand
ATATAATATTTGTGATATTGAATAATTGGTTACTATTATTTTATAGCTCCTTCAAAAAATCAAGAATAATCATGGTGTGGCCCTTCAAAACATTAGGTCTGCGGTTTGGCACGTATTTGGGTGTGAAAGATTGCCTCCTCTGAAGAGTAATGTGGCTGCGGCTGATATTGTTCGGTGGAAAGAAAGCCCACAAGTAAGCGATTGTTGTCGTGCGCTTTTCGAACAAAACAACGAAGGTGTTTATTGGGTATCAGTAATCGCACAAACTGCATTTTCTACTGTGGCAGTTCCTGTTTTGACAAATGAGCATAGCGCATTTGCCCTTTTGGTATGTGACATCCTATTAAACCCCCAGTCTCGAAACATTTTATGCACGGAGAAGCATATGAAATGTCGAATTGAACAATTTTTGGTAAGTTATTGAAATTTATTTTAGTTTTAGCATCATATAATATTAACACTAACATATCATATTAGATTGATATCAAAAGTGGTGATTTATCGCATGAAAATGCTGAAGCCCTTCAAAGTGAAGGTGAAGGTGAAGCTTATGATGATGAACGATACGATGAGGGTTCTCCTCAATATAATCCCGATCCCGAATCTCTTCCTCAGAATATTTCTTCAATGAGTCTTCCCAAAGATGAGTTGGATAAATTGTATGGCGTCGCTTAATTGCGATTTATAATTCAATGTTTTTTTTTATGTATTTTTTTTATGTATTTCTTTTATGTATTTTTTTTTTATGTATCATTTTTTTTTAATATTTTGTATATTATGTATTGCTTATTGCTATAATATTCAATAAATAAATTTATATACATAAATTGATAATTATTTTAAAATTTGTTAAAAGTATTACCATGGTTATTAGTATGAAGTTAATAGTACTGAATATATTTGATATATATCGATATTATACTAAATCGTTTTTTATTGATTTTCTATTGTAATGGATATATATCGATATATATCTTAATTGATATAACCCAACAGGGGGGATTACTATTGATATATATCCATTATGGTTAATAATCGATATATATCAGCCTATTTTTTTTGCTGATGAAATGAATTGAGGCTATTTAATAGCTATATACTGTAAAAGATATTTATTCTGATTTTATTTTTAAATATTATTTCTTTTTATTTAAAATTTTCTTTTAGCAAACATATAAAAATACTTAAATAATTATAAAAAAATATAGATCGTTATAGAATTTTATTTTTTTTACTTATATTATTATATAATTTTTATATATACACAATATTATATCTTTATAATTTTCATTCTTTTTTTTCTCTTTGTCAAAATTTTTATTTATTATTATTTTTTTTTAAACAAAAAAAAAACAAAGAATTTTTTTTATTTATTTACAAAAAAATATATATATATATTTATATATATATATTAACATATATAGAAAAAAAAATATATATATTTTTTTATTTTATTTTTAGACTTCACTACTATTATTATTATTACTACTACTATTTTTATTATTATTATTATTACTATTATTATTACTATTATTATCATTCTTCTTTTTTGTATTAGTATTTAAAAATTTTAATCAAAGGTTTTTATGTTCCAACTCTCTAACTCACTTCTCTAAATTATTAATTTTCTGCTGCATCTCTTTTTGGAACTTTTTTTTTTTCAACTCAGTATGAACTTCATTTAATTTATTATGAAGCCGAGCACAATTAGAACAGCCAGAGCCACTGGTATATTCCTTGGTCTTTTTCTCAAGCCAAACTAAGGAGCTTTGTATAGCTGCCACCATATCCTAGAGGGAGCCATGGTGGGTTAATAAGTCTTGGTGGATGGTGTCAGAATTATTGAAGATGAAGAAAAAGGTAGCAAAAGAGGAAACAAAAGTGGAACCCAAAGAAGGAGCAGAGGACTGGATTGGTTTAAAGCTGTATTTTTTAAAAGACACTGTGTTATTTTTCTAAAAATTTAAAAAAAAAAAAAAATTTGATTAATATTTTTCAAAAAAATTAATTAATAACAAAAAAATAAAGATTTATCATTAAAATAAAAAAAACAAGAGGGAAGTGTGTATGAAAAAAATAGAAAGGGCTAGCTGTATAATATTAAATATTGAGTTACAATCCTTTCTTGCTTTAACTTGGGCATTCAAGAAGTCAAACTAGCAAAAAGAAAAACTCCAAGCAATCTAGTGAAAAAGCTAGGGTTCTTCTATAAACTAGTATAATAATCATAGATGTAGGAAAGTAAAAAAAAAAAACAAAAGGATAATAACCTTTAATTGATTGTGTAGATGTTAATAAAAAAAACTAAATGAACAATTAATTAGTTTTATAACAAAAAAAAAATAATTATAGAAAATTTTGGGACAATCGATAATCAATATTCTCAAAACAAGCCACTATAATCTAATCAGTTTGATCATTTTTTATACTAAGTTTGATGAACTATTTGGAAGGTTCTGGATCAAAATTTCAAGTTTATTGTTATCGAACTTAAAATGATAAACTATTATAATTGTTGATTATCGACAAACAAATAACCAAATATGGAAATTTAGTATGATGATTTATTAATAAAACAAAATTAAAGTTTGGAGGCTTAGTTATAATTAGATTAGTCAATAGAAACTCTTAGAATAATATCGATAAAATCTAAAAATAGATTATTATAATGGCTTATCATAATTATATACTTAAAAGACCTTGCATTTTAAGGAAGGGAATATGTAATAGAATTTACTTTTTTTTTATATTAGTATATATTTATTTTTATATTTTTTCTTTTCTTTTATTTTATTTTCCTTTAAATAAAAGATCTTTCACTCGACACTCATCACTTTAAAAATTGCTACAGCTTGATAGTTTTTAGTAAATTTTATTACAATATTATTAATTTATTAATTTAGCTAAACCAAATTTTGATTTATTTACTAGTTAGCTATATAAACTTATTTGCAAGATTCAAAACTATTTTTTATTTAACCAAATACTATTTCAAAAAATTTTTTTATTTTAATCTTACTTTTAAAATCTTTAACTAAAACAATTTATAATTACAAAATATTTATTAAAATAGCTTCTTAAACTATTATTTAAATACTTTTTAATATTAATTATTAAATATATAACTAAATATAAAACTATATTATATTAACTTTTTTAATTAAAAGGGGTGTGGTGACCTAGTGAAGTGATCAGGTTGTCAACTCCCAAGTGGCAGGTCTAGAGTTCAAATCCCATGAACGACAAATTTTAGAAAATAGGTCTGTGTTATGGTAACTGTTTCTGTCGATCAGTTGAATTGATGTATCTGTAACCTTTGTTGCATCATCTCAAATGGAAGCTCAGGGCATCTATGCTAAGTATAACATTACACCCATATAGAGGAATGTTAATAACTGGTATTGCATAAGATTTTGGTGCAAACCCATGATAAGACCATGGGCATGGAAAGCAAAGAAACCGAAGAGTCAGAAACCTACTTGGAAATCCTGAGTAAGAAGGTAGCACAAAACTTTCGACAGTGCTGTCAGACTAATGAAAGCCTATGAAACATCTCCAAAGAGATAAGTAGATAAACTGAATAGTAAGATGTGTAGAGGAGCATATGACCAACCAGACTGCTGGAATTGCTGAAGAAAAAGAATACTAAGGTATACTATACTGGGTCATCTGAATTGGAAGTTTGAGGAGTCCTGTCAGTTCTGAGTAGTAGTTAGTAGGGGATGATGAAGAGGTCGTCAGAAAGATGGGTACAGGGTTTTGGGTAAACCTTACAAGGATAAAAGCAGTTTGATGGTTAGCTCTGACTGCAAGTAATGGTTTAGGTCAGAGTGTAACTGGATGAGCTATGAGTATGGGATACAGAACATACTGGTAGGTTTAGTACAAAGTTAAATATGACTTAGTGACCATGGCATATTTTCATTAGTTTACCAGAGTCACTGGTAGGGTGTGGTGGATGCAAGATTAGAGTGTTTAAATAGAGAATCTACAGATGGGTTCTAGATATAGCAACTAGTGTAGAACCTTTGGGCGAACTACTTAAATTAGACAATAACTAAAGTTGTACAAGTGGCTAGTTGTATACTCTTTCTGTAATTGCTTCTATGTCTGTACATGTACAGATGCTAGCCAACTTATACTATCAGTAAAATTTTGGGTTACATGTACTTATCTTAACATTTAAAAAAAAAAAACTTTTTTAATTAAAAAAAATAATATTATTATATTCCTTTAAAGATAAAGAGCAGTATTTTAAAATTATATATAAACCTAATAGTAATTTTTTTTTATATTTAATTTTATAAAATCTTGTATTAAATAACTCAATTTTAATTATTAAGTAAAAATTGTAAAGTAGGTCTTTCTGATTCTAATAATAGTAAAATTATTAAAATAAGTTAAAAACTTATTAAGATATAAATTTTTAAAAATTAAAATATAAAATTCTAAAATAAAATTAACTAATAGGTTTATATAAATTAACTAATTAAATTCTTTATTTTTGTACTATCTAAGGAAATTTTAATCCATCTAAGTAAACTTTATTATATATATAAGTATATTTTTAAAATAATATAATACATCACTATAATAGATAAATAATTTTATTTATATTATTATAAAATTTTTTTATTAATTAATTAAAAAATAAAAAAGTTTTATTAATAGCATATATCAATTTTAAATAAAAATTTTAATATATCATATATAACTATATAAAAATGATCTACATGCCCCCTACCTTTAAACTTTCAATAGTTACAACATCTTTTAACAATTATGCAAACTATACATTACAAAAAAATTTAATATAAACTATATTTATTTATACTTATATAGAATTATAAATTAATTATATTTATATTTAAATACCTGTTTATTAATTAGATAGTCTATTATAAAAATTAATATATCTTTTAATTTGTAAACTTTTTTAAACAAAATTAACTAAAAAATTATTAAAATATGCTTATAACTTTTTTTTTTAACTATCTCAGGTAAAGCACTATAAAGTATATATATTGTTTTTTATTATTAAAATTATTACAGAATTATTATTTATATATTAGAAGTTCTAAGCTAAATATTTATAGATTTTTTTATAAATTGGTTTGGCTAAGGTTTTGGTTTAAAGTAAACCAATTTATTTAAAGATTCTGTTTCATGCTATAGTGGCAATTGTTATTTTTGGATATTGTATTTTAACTTATTTATATACTGTATAACAATATCAAATTTTATATATAGCATGCATGTGTAACTACAGAATTGTGCCATACACTTTGGCATTTTCTGAGATTCTTTTTAAGAAGATTTTATCTATCAAGTCTGGAATACTTCTGTTTACCAGTTCTTAGAAATTTGTACATTTCTGTTTAGATCATTTTGCTGATTTTGTATTCTACTGCCAAGTGTTCAATAGTTTGTATATTGTCTAAGCATCATAAATATTTATTTGAGTCTGTTAACACAAAGTGATGAAGCCTATATTTTAAAGATAAAGTCCTGTTAAAAAGGTACCAGAATATGTTCTTCTTTTTATTTAAAATTGCTTTTTGAAAAATTCAGTTGCAGTCTTGAAGCTGTACTATAGTATTAGTTTGGCTTGTTAATTTGATTTTATTTTTATTTAGAAGTTTAACTATAAGTTTAGTTGTTACTTCTGATACTTTTTTCTTATTAATTTCTAGATTTACAGAATTTCAAAGCCAGTCTAAATTTAAAAAAACTTTTCTTTTAACTTTTTTTTATGCTAACAGATAGGTTTCTACTCTTAGACCAGACTTTTAATTTAATAGGCTGTATAAAAAGAGCCTTTTTTATTGTAATATTTTTTTTTGACTAAATAGAAGATATATTTATTTTCTTTTTATTTTAGCTTATAATAAGTTACTTAAAATTAGTTTAGTTCAAACTAGCTTCTAGCATATTGCCAATTATTTGTGCTTGTAGTTCTTTTAGTCTATAAAACTGTTAAAAAGTAGAATATCTTAGTAGCATTTAAGAGTTGTTTTTAATTCAGAATATAATAATTCTGTTGATTTTTGCTATTTGTTTTTTTGTTTAGTAGTATTAAATAAGTAATATACCAAATTTTAGAAAGTATTAATAAGTTTGCTAACATTATTTTTTCTTTTAATGATAGATTTCTATTAACCAGTTTATTCAAACTTATTTTAATTTTGTTTGTTTTTTCTTGCAATAAGTTTTTTTTGGGTATACCTTTTGATATGATGTTATAGCCTAGTATTTTAATATACTTTTGCTTTCATAGTTTTCAGAATTAAGTTTTTTCTAAAAGTTCTATGCTTCTTGCTAGATTAGTAAATAGCATTAAGTTTGTTTTGAGCTTATTGATTTTTGCATTAGAGGCTTTTTTATATTTGTCAAATAGATCCAGCATTGTTGTTCAGTCTATAAGTAAGCTAATACTAACTGTTAAGTTATCTGCATATGCTGCATATTTGAAAAACTGGTTGTTAATTTTAATTTCTATTATTTTGTTGTTTATTAATTTTTTTTTTGATATTAAAGTAACCTCTTTGGTCTTTTGACTTTTATTAATTACTTATTGGTATTGTGGTTTAATGAACCATTACAGGAGAGTGTACAATTGGCTATATATGTAAATTTTCTATATTACTTATTTAAGAAGTCCACCTAAAGGTTCTCTACCAATTGCTATATCTAACACTTCTGCTTGAATGTTCCAATTTAAAGCCTCTAAACCTGTAATCTGTGTAAACTTACTGAAACATACCCAGATGCCTAAATTATTATCTCAACCTTAGGACTAATTTATTCTTAAGGTAAACTCTCCAGAGTCTTCTGTACCTATTTTTATAGCTGATCTAGATATCGGTATATTAGAACTAACACTTGTAGTCAGAGCTTAACCAATAAACTGCTATATTTTTATAGAGTTCACTTAGATTCCAGCATCTACTTCACAGCATAACCCTAGTACTTTAGTATACCTCTGCCTTTTCCCCTACCTTTTTACCAAACTCTCAATTCAGATAGTCTATATAGAACTATAATCAGTCTATTGGTATATCAGGTCAGCCTAATATTCTTTTTTTCTGATTTGTTTTGACAGCCTAGTTGATAATATCTCCAAAACTCCCAACCTAGAGGTTCTTGCCCATCTGGCTACTACAACTGAATACTAGACCTTGGTATTCATTTTACTGAACTAGTCTTTACAGTAGAGTCATTGAAGATTTAGCTACTTCTCTACTTAGGTCTTCTCTAATAAACTTCTTATTACTCAATTTCAATAGATTTACACAGCTACAAGAACTTATTTAGTATTTGCATTGTCTGATTTGTCAGGTTGTATTTCTCTGTATAACTCCAACATTGCACAAATGTTCTATAACCTGCCAGTTATGCTGATGTGACTACTATTACAGGTATTCTAACTTAATCATTAGTAACAGTTGCTATAATATAAATATTATATAAGTGATTATTTAAATTTTTACTGTTAATAGGATTTGAACATCTAACCTACCACTTGGAAGGTTGACAACCTAATCACTTCACTAGGTTATCACACTCCTGTTTATTAAATTTAATAATAGCTCAAATGCAAGAACATATAGCAGAAATGAAAAAGAATCTTCTTGTCTAACTCTTTTTTCTACTCTAAAGAAACTTAAGATGTTTTTTAAATCCAAGATGTAGGCTTTTTGTTAGATAAATAGGTTTTTTACTAGGTCTCTAAACTTTTTATTAAAATTCATGTTTTTTAGTATTATTTGTAAAAATTTATAGCTTATTTTGTTAAAAGCTTTTTGTTAGTCTACAAAAAGTATTCAGTATTCTTTAAACTTATTATTTTGGTTTCTTAAAGTTATAAGAATATCTATTATTAAGTCTATAATTAATCTTTTTGTAATAAAACCTTGTTGGTGCTGAGATACTATTGTTTTGCAAATACTGTTCAGTCTAATTGCCATGATTTTCATAAAAATTTATTGATTACAGTTCACTAAAGATATTGGTCTTTAATTATTTATATTATACAACTTTTTTAATTTCTTTGATATTAATATAATTAGGTTTTTATACTATAATAAAAACATTGTTTTTATGTTTAATACTTGATTAAAAATTAGTTCTAGTACTAGCATAATCTGTTCTTCTGTAAGCTTATAAAACTTTTAAATAAGACTATCTAGTTCTGAAAATTTATTATTTGATAATAATTTAATAATTGTTAAGATTTTTTTTAAATAATATGATTTGTTGACTTGTTGTTCATATAAGCTAAAATTTGTGAAAGCTTTTTTGTAATTTGTTTTACTATTTTATTTTATTTTATTTTTATTCTTCACTTAAGCAGTCTTGCTGGTTATCTTTATTATGTATTTTTGTATTATATACATACAAATTAGTTCATAAATTCTGGCCCAACATTCTATGAATGCTTCTATGAGTTCCTATGAGTGATTTGCCTGCACTGACTATTTAACTTTAAAAGAAATTAGAGTATGTCAGGGGCCACATCTGACCATCACTCTACAATAGGATATTGCCAATCTGATAACATCTTTTTATAGAAAAGTAAACAAAAACAAAAAAAAACTTATATAAAAAAATATAGAAGTATAAGGATAGATAATAAAAGATACAAATGCAAAAAATAAAAAAAAAAAAGAGAAGAAAAAAGAAATAAAAGAAAAGATATATGCAACTCTTACCACACAACTATTGGATAATCATAATTATAAGCCTGTGTTAGGCTATGTTCTATTATTTTATTATCAATATTTTTCTTGCTATAAATTATAGTATATTGTTTTTTAATATAATTAAAAATTTTCTTATTATTGTGTTGTTTTTAAGTTGAAGATATCTGTATTTCTGTTGTTGCTAAGTATAAGCTTCTACTTTTGAAACATGAATAAAAGTATTTGGTAAATTTTTCTTTCAATTCTATTCAGTTTGTTTTTGATTGATATTGTTATTTGTTTGCCAACTCATTTAGTTTTGTTTGAATTTATGAGTCTAATATATTTAGTACTAAGAAAAGGTATGTCTAATTAAAAGTTCTCATCAGTGTTTCTTTTATTTAACTAACTTTCTTATTTAGTCTTTTTATTTTGTTTTCTAAAGCCTTGAGTTTTTTGAAGGCCTTTATAATTGATTTGATATAGATCTTATGCATATTTCAGTTTGTTATAGAGGTAGCATCTTTGATTTTTTTTAGTACTTCTTTCTTCAGCAGGCTGTTTTTAAAGAAGTTTAAATTAAATCTTTAGATAGCTGAGGTGTGGCAACTTAGTGAAGTGGATAAGTTGTCAACCTTCCAAGTAGTAGATTGTGAGTTCAAAATCCACCTATGGTAAAAATTTGAATAATCACCTATGTAATACATAGATGGTATTACAGCAACAGCATTCTGTTGATCAGTTGGGATAGGATACCTGTAACTATAGTTGCACTAGCATGACTGGCAGGTCATAGGGCATCTGTGTAATCTTAATTACACAGAGGAATGCAAACCAGTACTAGGTAGTACAAACCTAAAATAAGTTCTTGTAGCTATGTAAATATATAGAACTGGGAAACTGAAGCCCACTTGGAAAGACCTGAGTAGAGAGGTAATACAAATCTTTGACAATACTACTGTAAAGGCTAGACCTAGGAAACAGATACCAATGTAGAACTGAACCAGAAAAAAAGAATATCAGGTCAGCTTGATATACCAAAAAAAGGTTATAGTTCTACTAGGCTATCTGGATTAGGAGTCTGGGGTCAAAGCAGAGGTATACTATAAGTACTAGGGATATGCTGTAAAGTAGATGCTGAGGTTTGGGTAAACTCTACAAGGGCTAGCCTTGTTAATGTTCTATAGAGTGAGTAGGTAGTTAACAAGAGGTACTCTGGAACCTTACAGTCAAGTGATGTATTCTGGAATATTTAATGGATTGATAGATGTACAAAAGAGGAAAGCTAAATGTTGAGTTAGATGGCACTTAGTTGTACAAAAACCAGATATTACTCATTTGGATGTAGTATAAGAATCAGAGTGTTTAAATAGATACCCTCTTAGTAGGTTACAGGCATAACAGCTAGTGTAGAACCCTTGGGTGAACTACTTAAATAAGTAACCAAAAGTTACATGTATGGCTAGTTGCACACTTATCTTGTACAAGTCATATGTAATGCATTGACCAAAAACACAAATAAAGGTAATAGCTACCAATAACATTGGCTTTAAAAATAAAAAAAAATAAAAAAACCTTTAGATAGCTGAATGTTTAAAATTCTGTTTTAGGCTTAGAATGCATTCAACTAAGAGGTGGTCTGAATTAACAAATTTTGTTTTTGTTTTTAATTTAAAATGGCTATAATTTTTATCTATAATTTAACTAGGTAGTAATTATTTGATTATTGTGTATTTTTTAATAAAAAGTAAAAAAAGGTTTTTGTAAAGAAAAGAAGGCTAAATCAATATAGTTCTTTATAATATCTTTTAATAGATGTCTTGAAAAATTATTTTGAACAGTTGCTTGACTTTTTTTATTTATTTCTAGATTTAAGTTTGTGTTTAGATCTTCTGCTATAATGTTAATCATATTTTGTTTTTTGTTTATATTCTATTTGTTGAAGAATATGTTTTTGTCTAGAGTATTTAATGGTGCATATGTGTTAATTATATGAAAAGAAAATTTTTTTTTAAAGATAAAACAAGTAGAGATAATTCTGGTTTTATTAGATTTTTTAGTATTTTGAAACTTTATCTTTTTGTTTCTTGCTAGTATTGCTGTTTTGCCTATCTAAATTAAGTCAAAAGACTATTAGTCTTTCAAAAATTGCTGTGTTGCAATATTAAAAATGTTTGTTTTTTGTAAAAGAATAATATCTAGTTTGTATAATTTTAATAATATTAATGTTTTAAGTCATTTGTCCAAATTATTTAAACTTTTAACATTTAAAATAGTAATTTTAAGTAATGTATTATTTATAAAAAATTAATAATTTTTAGAGCTTTTTTAGTCTTTTTGTTTTAATTCATTATTCTGGTTCTTTTTGTTGGCCATGCTATAGAGTTTTGCATTCTTATATATATATTTTTTTTCTTACTATTAGTATAAAGACTGCATTTTTAGTAATTTCTTAATTAGCTATACAGTCATCTTCTTGATTTGTATACACATTTTTTAGAACTGAGTTAGTAGAACAAGTGTCTACAATAAGCTCATTATCCACAAGTAATTTTGCTTTAGCATTCATGTTATTTATAATAAGATTCTCTTCTGATTTTGTTGTCTGTTCTTGGTTAAGTGCTATTTCTGTGATGTCATTTTCTATTATTTCTTAAACTATAATATGTTCTTTATCAGTGTTTATTTGAGTTTCTGTGATAATCTTGTCTGATGTCTTAATTAAGTTCTTCTTTTTATTTTTAAGTTCTTGAAAATGTTGTCTTAATTTTTTTGCTTATTGAAATTGTAAGCAATTTTTCTTAATATGATTAGTTTAATTACAGAAGTGGTATACTTTTGGCAGTATTATCATATGAACACTTTTGAACACTTTTGGACATTTTTTTAAATTAAAATTACTTAAAATTTTATTAAGATAATATATTTTAATTTTTTTATAAATGAATCCAGCACCTAAAAAATATATAATTATATATATTTTTAATATACTTTATTGATTATTTAAACTTTGAACATAGACTTGAATGATTTTGAACAATCTTGGACATTGGACATTTTATATAGTGTGGACACATCCAATGTACAACACTGCTTTTGATGCTTTCTTCTACTCAGTAGTGACTTTGTTATCTTCAATATATGTGAAGTGAGGGATTCTTTGCTCTAACTCAGAGTTTTCTGTATTATCAAAAATAACAATTTATTGGTCTGTTATATAGAAAGTATTTTCAATAAGTAATAGTTTAATCGAAATGATTTTTTAAAAATTTTTAAATGCTTTTTTAACCAACATAAAGACTTGTTCTTTGGTGTCCAAAAAAACATTTCTTTCTTTAACTGGAAAAAAGTCTTGCATGCATCTGTAAAAATATATTCATAGTAGGTTTTATTAAAAATTTTAACTTTTTTAATAGCATAATATGTTAGTTAGTTTTGGTTTAAGAATATAATTTTAAAATAAGTTCTTAGATCTTTTTTAAAATACTGTTTGGCAGCTACAATGTTTTTTTCTAGTTTTTTATGCAAAGAGGTTATAATTTTATTAAAAAAACTATAAAAACTAGAAATTTTGATAATTAGTGCATTGTTGTTTTTAGATCTAACTTGGTTTCTAGATAAAAAAGCAATAAAGGTTGATTTTTATCTTTTTAATTTAGCAATCAAGTTTGTGCCTTGTTTGGTTACTGAGGCATAGCTTTGAGTAACTTTGTCTACAAACTAAAATTTTATAATAATATATGCTTTAGTTGTTATATCTAGCATGTAACTAACTTTGTTGTTGTTTTCATTTTGGTTATCTGTTTTGTTTCTATGTCTAGGCATGTTTTCTAAAGCCCAAGCACTTTTTTTATTTTGGATTATGTTTTCTAACCAGTCTTCTTTATTTTGAACTATTATTACTAATACTAGCTTTTCATCTTTTACTAGTTTTATCTTTTCTTAAGCTGTTAAAATATAATTAGTATCTGTATTATTTAATTTTTTAATAAGAAGATCATTTGTATTTTTTTCTCTTTTGAGGTTAAGTTTTGTATTTTAAAATTTTTTTCTGTTGGCAATAGCTTTACTTTTTGAAAAAGCTTTTTTTTTTAAGACAAGGGCTTTGACTCTTGTTAGTATCTTATTTAATAAATTTTGGTTTTTTTTTATTAAATTTATAATTGTTGTTTTTATTTGTCTTTTTTGATTTAATATAAACAAAAAAAAGTTTTTAAACTATTATGATAATGTATTTTTTTAAATTTTAAAAATATTTAAATAAAATTTTATTTGATAATATTTAAAAGTAGAGTTTGTATAGATTATTTTATCATATGATTTGCATATTTAATTAAAATTTTTATAAAAAATTGAAAAATTTTATTAATAAAAGTTTTTATGATTATATTTAATTTTTATTAAAATTTTATAATATATATATTAAAACATGCTTTTTACAATGATATAAAATTTAATAGTCATAATATTAAAAAAAAATATACTTGTATATATTGTAAAGTTTTTTGTAATAACTTCAAATTTTCTGTAGTAATACAAAATTAGCTATTTTAATTGGTTCATATTACATGATTATTATATAAGAGTGCTTCTAGCAAAAAGTGGCTTTGGGCCAGCCAATTAGATTGTAAAATTTTATATAATATCTAATTAACTAATAAATATCTTTATAAAAACAAATTTTGATTACTAAATATATTAATAAAAAATTATATAATTTTTTTTTTTTTTTTAAATATTAAT
This sequence comes from Cetraspora pellucida, assembly GCA_910591915.1. NCBI lineage: Eukaryota > Fungi > Glomeromycota > Glomeromycetes > Diversisporales > Gigasporaceae > Cetraspora > Cetraspora pellucida. The sequence goes on along the minus strand of CAJVQA010007827.1, from coordinate 48 downwards.
GGTGAGGCCATGCCTTTAACTTTATTGAAATTCAATTGAAGTTTTTAC
>CAJVQA010007826.1:0-13473 GCA_910591915.1 Cetraspora pellucida | reverse complement strand
ATAATATATATAATATTTGGGATATTCAACTACAACATCATATATCTTGCTTTCAACAAAGAATTAACAACTCAGAGATTCTTGATATTTCTACTAAAATTAAATTACAGCAACTTCAAAACAATCTTTGGTCTGCCACCAATATTCTTCAACATAGCCAACTATGTATAGATGGATCTAACAAACTCACACTTAATTTCAAAATTATACAACTCTTACAACATCTTGGCATTTCAATTCTAGCAATCTCTAATGTTTTGTGGCCTAAAACTGTTTATGATGGCTACCAACTATTAGAACCAATACTTAGTCAACATTGCAAATATCATATTTTTAAAAAAAAACTTCACAAAAACAACATACTCTATCTAGAACAATTATGTACTGCAGACAACAGCACACTATTCCAATGACACCACCTTTTATCAAGACTTTGCTGTCTAATAAAAGGAAGGCAACCTTCTTGGTTTACTTATCTAAAAGACACAATTTTATCTGATAGAATACATCACTTAATCCTCCCTCACTTCCAACCTCTCAGAGTTAATGCCTTTACATACAACACTTTACCAATCAAGAAAAAACTCAAATCTTGGCTACTCACTTACAATAATAATAATGATAAGATCATTATTGGCAAAATTTGCAAATATCTTTCAATCAAAATCAGTTTTTCATATTACATTGGAATACTAATATTGATTTAGAACATAATTACTACTACTTTTTTCCAGAACTAAACTGCACACCATGTACTGGATGCCACCTTAACTCAAACAAAATTAACCAAACATGCACAATTAATATTTCAACAACTATTTGTACTAGCTTCCTAGGAAGGAAAACCTCTAAACTCAAATTCAATACTAATTACCTAGATCTTATCTATTCAACAGCAATTAAACATCCTTTACAAATTTCCCAAAACTACCCTACTATCAATATATCAAATTCAACTATTACAGAAATCTTTAAACCAAATGACTGTTCAAATAAACTTGAAGAAATTTTTTAAAACAATTCATCTTATAAGGAATTTATTTTTTATATAGATGGATTAGTAACTAATATTGGAACTGAACAAAGCTCAATGGGCATTGCATAGGTCCAAGTCAACAATAACAACCAAGTGCTTCATAAATTTTCAGCTAAAATCTACTACTGGCCATCAGCTTATAAGGCAGAGCTCTTTTCTATCTTATCAGCAATCTCAACTATACCTCGTAATATAACTCTTCAAATTTATACTGATTCACAATCAGTCATCTCAAAGTTCTACAAACTCTCCACTTAACTCAATAATCCTAACAAACTTTTTAAATTTAATACATGGCCTTTATGGCACACTCTTCTTAATATCATTAAATTCTTTAACTTAAACATTAATTTTCACAAAGTTCAGGCTCACACAGACAATACTTTTAATAATATAGCTGATTCCTTAGCAAAACAACACAATTCCTCTTTGCCACTAATCTTTCAATATACAAATATTTATAACCTTTTTCATATTTTACAATAGAAACAAAATCTTGTCAAACTTCTTATAAGATACTTTATTAAAAATATCTGCAAAGCTTATATATTAGCAATGTGGTCATCACAAAAAAGAAACAATAAATAGGCTCATATCAATCATTATATAGACTGGAAATCTACATGGTTATATCTTAATCATAACCAAAAACCTTTATCAAATTTTACTAGCTTCAAGCTTAATTAATCAAAAGCCTTAAAGTTAAAATGCTACTCAATGAACTACCAACACACTTTTCCCTTCACAACATCTATCCATCTATTTTCATAAATCCTAACTGCTTTCAATGTAATCTCTCTGACTCTCACTCACATTGGCTAACATGCTCTAACTCTTCTCTTATTATAAACATTATTAACTCTTCAGTTCAGCATATTCTATCTAAAGCAGATCTTAATTTATCTACTAGCCAGCTACATGAACTCATTCGTAAAATTCAAAACCATCCCTTATTTGACCGAATACCATTTCAAGCAAACTCTTTCTATTTGGACCTAACTCTTAAAGGCCTTATACCCAAAGCTCTAATCGAAACAATTCATAATTACAATATACCTACTAAAATAGCTTCACAAACTATTATTCAAACACTCCTTGATATTAACGATCAAATCTATAACCAAATATGGAAACCTTACTGTATTGACTTCTCCAATTGGAAAAAAAATAATAACATTACATCTCTCCAAACTTTTAACAATCACAATACCTTACAACAAACACAACAAATTAGACATTACAAAAGATTACATACAAACTATACATACTCTTGTCTATGTGAAATAGTAGATCAATTATACTTACATCCTAATACCTGCCTACTGATTGGACAGGCTATTAGGAAAATCAATATTTGGTCAACACTCTGGATTAATCATAGCAATCTTATAATCATATTCTAACACTACAAATCTAGGTGGGCCTTGACCACCATAGTCAGTTTAGGTCACAGATAAAGTCGTCTGAGCTTTAATTCTTGCATGTAGTTTTTATTTTGTATTTTACAATCTTAGTATATCTTTAATATATAGTATATTAATATATACAACTAAAATTACTAATAAAGATATAAGCAAGGCCTTACTTTAACACCAAAAAAAATAAAAATAAAAATAAAAAATAGTTCTATTTCTATTATATATTAAAAATTACTTGCCTTATAATATCAAAAAAGTAAAACTTAAAAAAATGTAAGTAAATTTAAAGCAAACAAATCAAAATAAAAGAAAAATATAAAAAAAAATATTTTAAAAAAGAAAAGTTAGTTGAAAGCAAATAACAGTTAGTTAAAAAAATCTTCAAATCTTTAATAAGAATTAAACTTCTAAATATTTTTAAAAATAGTGAAGTTTATCAAAATATTTTGCATTGTTGTAAAGATATGTGAATTTATTTGATGAGTTCTAAATAATTGTGAAATTTGTTAATATAATCAAATAAAAATATAAACAATGTTAAATAATTATCTATATAAATATTGATCTGTTATCTATATATTGATATTAATTATTTATAGTAATTAATTTAATTTATTTAACTAATAAATTTAATTTAATTGTTCTATTTAAATAATATTTTCTAAAAATGTAATATTTTTTTTAATTTACTGCATAATTTTAAAAATAGAAATATTAACATAAACTTATTTAACACATTTATTTAATATTTATAGAATAAAATTTAATATTTCTACATATTTGTACATATATATATATATATTTTTTTTTTTAATCTTAAGCAGTTATGCTAGTACTTTATTAAGATTCTTGAAACTATATACCTATACAATTATATAGAACTTTCCAATATCTAAGTCTAGCATTACTCTGCCACCCTAATGATACCTAAGTGCAACCTATTGCACTATCTTAGTTAAAGATAAACTGCTTATCTAACTACTTAAAGCTATATTAGAAGGGTCTTTCCTCTTCTGTAACAAGTATATTTATTGTCTTTAAAGCTTTTTTCTTTATTTGGTTTAACTTTTCTGCTTTTTTTTTTTTCTTCTTCTTTTGCTTGTTTATCTTTCTTTGTTCTTTTTTTTGTTTTCTCTCTTGCATAAGCATTTTTTTTAATTTTATTCATTATATTGATCTTCTTTTTCTAGACTTGTATTTTTTCACATCATACTTTTTATACTTGGTTATAGAAGATGTTCTATACTGTTTTTGTTACTATATCTATGCACTTCTGTGTTATCTGCTTGCTTAAAAGTTGCTCAAGCCTTTTTTCTACTTTTAGTATTATGATTTCTTTATCAGTACTTTTCTGTTTTCAATTTTTTTAGTTTTTGTTTCTCCAAATAATGCTTTATATAGAACTTATAGTGGAATTCTGTTTTTTTTCTCTTCTTTAAATCTATTTGATGCTGTTGCTATTGCAAATTTTTAAATTTACTTTTACAAACCCTTTTGTCTATTACTCTTGCTAAATGTGCCTGAGTTTTTTTTTCTCCAACTTGACATACTTGGCACTCTGCTGTTGTGTATACTTCAAGTCTTCTTCTGTTTAGCTTTTCAAGTGTTAGTAGGCTATCCATTATGCACTTGATTGCTATGTTCTTCTTGTGCTGAGTTTTCTTGACATACAATGAACTCCTTTTGTTTTGTTTATTTCTTTTCAAAAACTTGACCAATTATGTATTATATTTTCTGTTTCTGGTTCTAATGTTCATATTGGGTTTGTCTCTTTTTAACTGGCTTCTATTCTGGTATTTGCTATTATTTTATACAGAAGTCTTGCCAGTATGTTAATTTTCTTGTTTTTTTACTCTAAATAGTACTCAATTCCATCACATTTATTTTTATTTATATATATTTTATCTTAGCAATTTGCTTTTTTTTTTTGCAAGAGAGTCTGCTCTGTTATTTTACTTATCTTCACTATAGCTTTTAACTTTGATTATTTCTATTTTAATGTTTTTGCTTTTGATTAAACCTACAATGTTTATTATCTACATTGCATTTTTCTTCTTCAGAGTTCTTTCTTCATCTATATTTTGAAGTGCTCTATTAATGTTTTTTAATGCTGCAATGCTGTCTATAAACACTTTTATACTTTTTCCTTCTGGCACTATTAGGATTACTGTTCATATTGCTGCTAATTCTGCTATTGTTGCTAAAGGCCAATCTTTAAGTTCCAATGTAGTTTCTTTCTCTGACCAATCTTCTTTCTTTTTACTTGTACCCAATTTATACCTATTCTTTCTGTATTGCTTTCTTTTTTCTTCTTGTATAATGCTTTATTATTATAGAAACTATATTTTTTTTTGTTTTTTTTCTTGTTATGTGTTAATATCTCTACTAACTGATTTGTAATTATGCTATTTAATTCTTGTTTTCTAATCAGTTCTACTTCTAATTTTTCTGTTTGTCTTATTCCTAGTAACTTTATTTTATTTTTTTTTTATTCTTTTATTATTCTATCTTCTAGTATCTGCTCTAACATTGCATTTATTCTATAGTTAGCTTTCTCTATTAGCAACTTTGGTATCACTCTCATGTTGTAATTTTGTCTTCCATCTTTTACACTTGTCTGTCATCTGTTCTAAACTGCTTTCACAACCTTTGCATTTATTTAATTCTATTAATGCCCTTCTTTCTTCTATATGCATTGACCAATGTTCTGTTAACACTTTTTTCTTTTTTTTTTAATTACTTTGTCTAATTTCTAGTTGTGTTTAAGTCTGTAAATAATTCATTTTTTTTTCTTTAGTCTTCAGACATTTTTGTCTATTTAATCTTTAATGCTTGTGTATTGTATCTTTTTACTTTGTAGCAGTCTTGTATTTCTCTGTTCACTTGTGTTCTTAGCATCTTTTTTTTTATTTTGCTAAACCATTTAGCTTCTTTTCTTTGCATAACAGACCTTGAAAACTCTTGAGTTGTCTCTGTGTAATCAGGTTATCACCTTTTATATCTATAAGTTTGTTCAAGTATAATAACTCCTATTTATTTATTGTGCTACTGCTTGCTATTCATGTTTTTGTTTCCAGTATGTCTCTTATCTGTTTACCATATCTATAAACTTTCCATAAGAGTTTTTCTGCTTTGATGTTTATTTCTATTTCTTTTGCTTTAGCTATTTTTTGACAGACTAGATTGTTTTTCCAAAACTTCTTAACTTCTATTTTTTTTTTATTGTCCTAAATGTCTTTTGTTAGACCTGCTTTTTGGCATCTTTAAGCTATTCTAAGTCTTGTTAATTCACCCAAATTATTTCATCTATTGAGTCTTAAGAAAAGACTGCATATTTGTTTAGTTATTATGCTTGACTTAATATTTTGCAATTACCTAAGTCTTTGTGCTAAATTGTGCAGTTGTTTGATGTTTTCATCATATTGCACTTATATTTAGCTAAGCATATTAATAGTTAATGTATTTATCAATCATTTTTTTTAACATTTTTGTTAGCTGTAAGTAATATTCTAACTTAGAAATTATTACTGTATTGTTTATATATGCAATTTGGCTTATTGACATCTTTTTATATCTTAGATTTTTAACTGTTTGACTAACTATTCCTTTTGCTTTCTTATAGACTATTGCTTCTCTTATTCTGCTATTTAGCCATATCTCTAATAATCTTACAATTTTGTTTTTGGGTTCTTTTATTATTTTACTATAGCTAAATTTAATTTTTCTTTCTTTTTCTCTCATTCTTGTGTTTATTACTATGAGCTTTGATTTAGATCTATTTATTTCAATATTATTTCTTTAAAAAACTTTCTGCAATGCTTAGAATTCTTAACATTTGTTCTTTGCTATTCGCAATCTATGTTGTGTTATTAGTATATGTAATTGCTACTTGCTTATAACTTGTAATATTATTATTGCATACATTTTCTGTTATTCTTTGTTCTACTATATAGTCTAACATTTTATCTTCTTGTATTCTTTCTAATAATAGATTATAGAAAAGATGCCAAATTAGTGGTGAGATTACTTCTTTTTGGTTTATTTCATCTTCTGCTGTTATTTCTTCTGTTAAACTATAAGCTGTAATAACTTTGAGCTGCTTTTTACAAAACAGATTGCTTATATATTTTCTTGTTTTTTGTAGAATTTTGACTCTTTTTAAGGCCCATTCTAGGCTTTCTAGTAGAACTAAGTCAAATGCCTTTTTCATATTTTGTAACAGTATTCATATTTCTTTATTCTTTTTTTGTGCCTTCTCCATTATTATGTTTAATATATGTATTGGTTGCTCTGTTAAATTATTTGGCAGATCTGCAAAATTTCATTCTTTGAGTATATTTCTTTCTGTGAACACTCTGGCTAATCTTTTTGTTACTATTTTCATAACAACTATCCTAAAGATCTCAATCAATGCTATTGGTCTAATATTGTTTAAGCAGTAACCCAGTCTATGTCTTATGGAATTAAATATATTTACATAATTTTTTACTTTTTTGATATGTTTTTTTTTTATAAAATCAGATTCACAAAGCCTCTAAAAATTCTTTGTGATCTTTTTTTTGCATGTTTTATTAATTTGTAACTTATGTCTGATATTCCTAGGGCTGTATTCACTTTAAGTTCTTTAAGTATTTTTTCCTATTTTTTTTTCTTCTATTCTTTTTTCTAATTCTCTATATCAAGTCTCATTGATCTAATCTTTTAGGTTATATACTCTTTTTCATTCTTCTGCCATTTCTTCAAGTTTGGTTTTCTATTTTTTAAATTGGTTTTTAAAATAAGCTGCCAACCCATTTAGGACTGCATTTGGTTCTGATATTAGGTTGACTTCTTTCTTGTCTTGTATTATAAATCTGTTTAGAACAATCTTTTTGTATAGTTTATTTAGTAAGCTGGCAATCATTTAACCTTGATCTGTTTTAATCATTTCGCATCTTCTGTTTATATTTTCTTCTATTTGTTATATTTGTACTCATTTTCATTTTTCTTTTCTTTTCTCTTTAATTATTCTTTGCCAATGTTTCATATTATCTATACAGGCTTCTGACTACTGCCTATGTAGTTTTGACAATATTGCTCCTAGCTTCTTTTCTATAATTTGGAGTTTGTTGTTTGTTTCAATTCCTTCATTTTTTTCCACTTTTTAATTCTGTTTACTTCCTGCTTTCTTGATTATTTGTTAGAGTTCAGTAATGTGTTTGTGTTTTCTTGTTTTTTTCTGGTTTGTTTTCTGTTTAAATTAGTGTTGAATATCTTTTTTTTTGGAATTTGCTTGTTTGCTGCTTCAATTATGGCTTCTTCTATTGCATTTCGCATTTGGTCCAGTACTTCTGTACTATATTCTGTCATTATGTTATCATCTTTTAGTCACTTTAACACACTTTTTTATGCTAGCTAATTTTGTAGCTCTCTTGCATAATCTTCTTAATCTTTTTGTTTTTCTTCTTCATATAAGTATATTCTTCTTGTTTAGTCTTTCTGTTTAATTTCTGCTTTGCTGCTGTTTGCAATTATATGTTCTACCTATATTTCTGTTGTTATTATTTTATGATTACTGTCTGTCAAACCTTCTGCTTCTTCAATATTAGCTTTTTGTAGACCTGATGCAAGTGTTTCTGATAGCCAAATATAATCTATTCTTGTTGCAGTTTTTTGATTTGATCTTGTATATGCTTCTTTCATTAAATGCATGTTTCTGTATGAATCTATAAAGTTTTGTCTTCTAAGCCAACTAAATATTAGTAGTTTTTTGTAGTTTAATGTTTGCAGATATTGTTGTCTAATATGTTATCTACTGTATGATTAAAATCACCAAGTATAATTACTTTTATATATTTTTTCTGTTTATTACTATCTTTACAATTCTTTGCTGAATTTTCTTACTGATTGATTTGTCATTTGATAAAATATACTCCTAATACTACTAATTCTAATTGTTTGAAATATAATCTTATCTTCAGAATGTATTTACTGATTCTTTTAACTACTCCTTTATGCTTTTTCTACTTTTTATCTATTAGTATTCTTATTCATAAATTTTTTTCTTGTCTATTACTGCACTAGTCCAATATTCCTTATACTGTATGTTATAACTATGCAGTAAAAATTTTTTCTTTTTTTCTGTAATGTTCATTTTCATTATTTTTACTATTGTAAGTTTTTTTTTTTCTGCTTATTTTAGAAGGTTTTTCACTTTTCATCCTCTTGTTTTAAGTTCTTTAATATTGTAACATGCAATTTTTATTTTCTTTTTTTCCTGTTTCTATTTTTTTTTTAGATGTTTATGCCTTGTTTCTATGTTTTTTTATCTTTTCTTTTCCTTTTTTCTTTGTTTTCTTATTATAGCCAAGTGATACATCTATATTTTTTTCTTCAAAATTTCTTCTTTCACTATGCAGAAAATCTTCAGTTACCTGGTCTATGTTTATTAATTCAACTGTGATGCTGTTAGGAGTAGTTAGCAAAATTTTCTTCTGCCTTTTATTTTGCTTTGTTTTGTTATACTTCTAGTTTTTCTAGTCTCTCGAAAATTTTTTCCAAAAGGTCTTAGTTTCATGTTTATAGATTTTCTCTTCATATTGAATATATTTGATGCTTTTTTTTATTTTTATTAAACTCTTTTGTGGCTTCATTTTTTTCCTTTCTCTTGTTTTTATACACTTCTGTATCTAAGTCTATATTTATGTTATGTATAATTATACACTTCTCATAATAAGCTTCATATTCATTTTGCTTTCTTTTCTTTGTTTTACTTTGTCAAAATAGCAAGTAGTTGTTAAATCTTATTAATTTAGTTTGTGCTGTTTTCATCTCTTTCTCTGATGCAAAAATATTCATTGCATATCTTTTTTAATTACCATTTCTGTTTGTTGATATGTATACTGACTTAGCACCTCTCTTTCTTAAACATTGCAATAGTAGTACTTCAGATGCATTTTCAGAAAGTTCTAGTAATTTTGATATGAATTGACTGTATTGGTCTTATAGGTTGTAATATTTATTGACTTTAAATACTCTTGCTAGTTTATGTGTACCAATTAACAAGGTTCATGGAATATTTTCTTTTTTTAAACTCTTAGTATATACTATTGCCAAGGCTTTGTATTTGGACCTCTTAATTTATTCTATTTTAGCATCTTTAATATTTTTGCACATATGTTCTATCTCTTCTATATTGATATTTACTAGGCCTCAAATCATTAGATAGTTTTCTGCCTTCAAATCTTCTTCTATATATAAGTTTCTTGTATTTTTAACTTCTACATTTACTTGACTTGTGTTCTTGTATTCTTCTTCTTTCTTTTCTCTATTTTTAACATTTGACTCTTTTTATTTTAATGTCCTTCTTTGTTTATATTTATCTTATACTTTTTTTTTTCTTTTCTTAGTATTACATTTCTCTTGCTGTTTTATATTTTGAGTTTTGTTTTTAGTTTCTTCTGATATAAGTTTTAACTATTCTTCTTTCTTTTTCTTAATTCTGTTCATTGCTGCATCTCTACTATGCTCACAGTTAAAATCTACTTCTATTCAATTATTTCTATTTTTGAATACCTCTTTGGCTGTTTTAATATGATGATTTTTCCCTAGAATCCACTGGACATACTTTACTCTTTCTTTTTTGGTTTCTCCTAACAAGATATATGTTGGCATATTTGTCTTGAAGAACTTATTTTTATTATATATTTGGTTATCTAGAGACCACTGGCTGTGCTTAATTGAATTTATAAAAAATGTTGTTTTATCTTCTTTAGTATTTATTTCTTCTTCTTGTTCTGTTATTACTATATTCATAGTTTCTGATTTTGTTTCTTTGCTTTTTATTAGTATTTTTTCTTTATATTCTAACTTATTAATAGCTTGATTTGTTTAATATTGTGATATAGCAATGCTAAGCCCTGTTATTTGCTTTTTTAGTATTTCTAATCTCTGTTCTAACTCTTTAGGATTATTTTTTTTTCTTAATTCTTATCTCTTTTGCTTTCTTTTTAATATACTTTTTCTTCTTTCATATTTGTATCATATTCAAATAAGCTTGAATTGTAGCTTATTGATCTTAGCTTTTCTGCCTATTTGTTGATTATTCAATTTTTAAGCCAGCTTATTTTTGTTATTCTTAAGGCTTCTAATACCTAACTATAAACTAGCAAGTCTTGTAGTGTAATGTGTTTTGGGTTATAGATTGCTAAATCTTTTGTGATATGCTCTATATTGCTTGGGCCTTTTGTTAGTGTTTTGAGAACTTGGTCTAATATCATGCAATCTACATATTTGTGACTTTTGTCTTCTATACCTTTTATATGCTCTATAATATCTTTATTATATGTTTCAGCTATTAGCTAGTTTAGTTTAGTTGTTGCTATGTTACATGCTTATTCTAGTAAACTACTTTACTATACATGTTTGTTTGTTTACTTTATTTTTTTCCTATACTTTTCATGTAACCTAAATTGATCTTCACAATAGGGTTACAGGAATTTTTTAAAATTTTTACAAAATTTTTGTTTTCATTAAAATTTTTAATCTTTTCAAGCTATACTACTTCTAAGCTTTTTTGCTTATATTTTGTTTTCTAACTAGATGTAACTTTGCTGCTCTTCTTTTTTTGTTAAGAATCTAAGTATTGTTTTCTAGTAGGTTTTGTAAATTTTTTGTGTTTTGCTTTTTATCAATTTTTGATTAAAAGATCTACAAAGAAGAGTTGTATTTATCTGTATATATATTAATAATATGCAAAGTTAATTAATTTATTTGAAAAATAGTTAATATAATAAAAATAAATAAAAATTAATTTGAAAATTATTAAAAAAGTAATAAAATGTTAAAGAAATGAAATTAAATTATAATTATTAAAAAACTAATTGAATACTTTTAGCATATTAATAAAAAAAATTATTTTATATAAATAAAAAGTAATTTCTTAATTTTAACAGATATCAAAACATTTTGTAATATTTACATATATTTGAATATATTTGCAAAATTTTAAAACCTAAATTAAAATCTAAAAACTTTTCTCTAATTCTTTAAAAATTTAAAAATGTCAAGCTTTGCATGTATTTGTTGCCTCTATATTTTTGCTACTAGAAATGAATTGAGTAAGCATATGACTAAGTGTATTCATAAAGTTGATAATGATGATTGCATTGTTTAGCAATCTTCTAAAAATATATGCCATTATTTAAATATTATTGAAGCATTCCAAACTGATCTTTCAATTTTGAAGAAAAATAATTCAACAGTGGTTTTTCTGCTAAAAAAATTTTATTTAAAAATATTAATTTTCAAAATACTTTGAAATCTTAAAAAAATAATACAAGTTCTTCTAATTTTTCTAATGAGAATATTACACTTAATAATTTAGAAGATATGTTCTTTGAGTTAGCTGATAATACTAATACTTCAATTAATTTTGAAGTTGATCTTAATGCTAATATTCTTAATAAATTTAAAAATACTTTATATAAGTATAAGGATATTGCTAATGATTTTTCTTTAAATAAAAAAAATTTCTGAAGATATACAAAATAATCTAATAATGATTTTAGCCAAAAAAATAATAAATTTCTTAATAAAGCTTATACTGATTTAATGCTTTTGATTACAAAATATAAGCTAAGTAATACAGCTAGAAATGCAATTATTTTATTTTTTAATAAATATTACAATCATTCTACATCTTTATTGCCAACTAATATTAAGTAAGGAAAGCACTATATAAATAATATAAAATCTAATTTGTTATATATAAAATCTGAAATATTAGATTATAATAATACTAAGTATTTCTTATACTATATGCCATTAATTAGTTATATTAAAAAATATTAGAAGTTCCTAATATATCAGAAAATTTTATTCTTGAATATAAAGAATTATATAAAACTACTAAAATAAATATATATTTAATATTATTTATTAAAATATTTATTTTGTTTTTATTAATTTGTTTTATTTAAAGAATAGTAAAAAAAGTATTTATAAAAAACAAAATAATAGAATATGGTAAAAAACTACTTAGAGTACTTTACCTTTAGGCTTAAAAATTTTGTTAATTATTTTGTATTTTGATGTTACCAATTGTGATTCATATAAATATATTTACTTGATGCAGAAATAAGCAAAATGCAAAACAATTATTAGATTACTTGTCAATAATAAAATTAATCTCTAGTGTAACTAAATAAAAAGTTAGACAAACTTTTTATAATTGTCTAAATATAATCTTAGAACCTATTTAATTATATTTAGAAGCTAGAATTAATTTGTTAATTAATAACAAATATATATGTTTTTTTTTAAAAGTTTTAACAATTATTGCAAATTAGCCAGAAGCTGCAACATTTTGTCTAACATACAAATCAGCAAGTTCTACTTATTTTTGTCATTTTTGTTTAGTTAATAAAGAAAATTTAGCTAATTTAAAACTTACTAAATATGATTTAAAACTTTGAAATCATAAAAATATAGAAATTATTATAATATGAATGAAGAAAATAAAGTTTACATTAAATTAATACAAAATATTTTTTGAAAATTTAAGTAAATATAAAAATATAATTGATTAAATCATTTTAAAATAATTTGAAATATTAAAAAGAATTTCAAAAATACCAAATTATGATATGGAGTTTTTGCTAACAAAATGACCCTCCAGTGTTGATCGTCAGATTTGTATAAAATCAAAATAAATTTTATGTTACACAAATTATTGATCATCAAATTCAGTGCTATTTTTAGATAATTTTGTATAACAATATCTTGAATAGTCAATTTAATAGCAAAAATTTGTGAAACAATAACCTAAAATTACCAATTCACATAATCAAAAAGAGACAGAACACATAAATGTAATGATATATGAATAATACAAGTGTCAAATAATAATGCTTTTAGGTCAGCTGTAAAAAATGGGTACAGAAGGCTCTGGGAGGTTTACCTCGAGGATAAAATAGTCCTAAGGTTGAGGACGATGATCTGGTACATCAGTGATGACCAGTGATGTTAACACAGGTTACA